>JAAAPX010000084.1:0-139626 GCA_012656285.1 Aspergillus fumigatiaffinis
GCCTTCAGATCGGGAATCGAGGCGCATCCCCGGCGAACGCGCGCCTTGGCGAATTCCCCCTTCAGTCGAGGCTTGTGTCTCTCGATCGCATGGCGACGGTAAATGATTTTGGGTTGGGGTCGACAGTCATTTTGAAATCCTATGGCTTGCAAACGGGGGAGGAGTAAAAGGATTCAGAATAGTCAGTGTAAATCATCAATTGATAGAATGAACGTCTTGAATTGACTCGGTTGAGAGGTATGGATGGAAGCACCGAGGATAAGCTTATCAGTCACTATCAGCAGCAACGGATGCAAACAGCACAAAGTAGTGCAAACATGGCTGGATTTTCATCATATCCAGCTTGTGATGATACTTTAGTCAACTATACTACCACAGAGATAAATGTCTCTTTATTACGACGCGGTCTCGGTTCTGACCGCCCCCTCATCGACAGGGGGCTCCTTCAAATCCCGCATCTACAGTTCACGGAACCTCAAATCCTCCCCGGCGCAAATCTACGCTCTGGTAATCGAGGCGTCGAAATGGGATATCCTTCTCAAAGAGGTCATTGAGGCCGCTGGGATCCTCAAACAAGAGCCCAAGGTAGCTACAACCAGTTTCTGTCCACCGTAGTAGATATTTCCTGCTGACTGACCGAGACCTGTGGTTGAATAGCTCACTCCCTTACTTGCCCTACTGCTTGTCCACGACCACCTCCTCGCCAAGAATGGCATCGCAGCCAACGCAAACCATCCGCTCCGCCAGGCGATCGAGAGACACAAGACTCGACTGAAGGGGGAATTCGCCAAGGCGCGCGTTCGCCGGGGATGCGCCTCGATTCCCGATCTGAAGGCCGCCGTGCTGCGCGAGAAACAGGCCGCGCAGGGCGTGCTCGGGACTTCTTCGACGGCGGTATATCCGCGCTGGGTACGGGTCAACAATCTCCGCACGACAATGGAGCAGCAGCTCCAGTCTACGTTCAAGGCGTATACCAGAGTCAACTCGCTCGAGGAGCTAGGGGATAAAGACGAAGCGAAGCTGTACGTTGACCCCCACGTGCCGGATCTGGTGGCCGTCGCGTCGGGCGTGGACTTCACCTCGTCCCTTGCGTACAAGAACGGGCAGATCATCTTGCAGGATAAGGCGTCGTGTTTCCCGGCGTATCTGCTACTCGGGGATAGTGAGGAGTGGCCCGGCGACCTGCTGGATGGGTGTGCGGCGCCTGGAAACAAGACGACGCACATGGCTTCGTTGCTTGCGAAGCATGCCGCCGGCAAGGACATCAACCGCCACATCTTCTCCATGGATGCTTCCAAGGTGCGGTCCAAGACGTTGCAGAAAATGGTCACCGCCGCGGGCGCGGACAATATCGTCACTGTCCTCCAGGGCCAGGATTTCCTGGCGCTCGACCCCACCGAGGACCGCTTCGCAAACGTCACCGGCCTCCTCCTCGATCCCAGCTGTTCCGGCAGCGGGATCGTCGGCCGCGACGACGTCCCCAAACTCGCCCTCCCCGCAGCTGCATCCACGCAGACCGGCAAATCACAGGGGAAGAAGCGCAAGCGCAGACACGATGACGAGGAGGAGGCTCAACCGTCAGCCTCGACTCCAGCATCAGCCACAGATGAAAACGAATTCGCGAGCGCAACCCTCGACCCAGACCGTCTGACGAAACTCTCCAACCTGCAAGCGCGCATCGTCGAACACGCGCTTAGCTTCCCGGCCGCCACCCGCGTCACGTACAGTACGTGCTCCATCCACTTGATCGAGAACGAGGCGGTTGTGTCCCGTGTCCTGGCCTCGGAGGTAGCGCGCTCTCACGGCTGGAGGATCATGCGCCGCGAGGAGCAGCCCCGCGGCATGAAAGCCTGGCCACACCGCGGTGTCAGGACGGAGAGCCGATATGGTGATGTGGAGGGTGATGGGGAGCCTGCTGCTACTGCTGTGGATTTATCTGACGAAGAGCTAGAGGCTTGTTTGCGGTGTTGGGCTGATGATGAGGAGGGCCTTGGTGGGTTTTTCGTCGCGGGTTTTGTGCGTGATGAGGGAAGCGTAGACCGTTCTACTACGGAAACGCCAGTATCTCAGGATACGGATGAGGATACGGAAGCCAGTGATGAGGACGAGTGGGAGGGTTTCTCTGATTGAAAACCTCCTGTGTTCCGTCTAGGAGTAGCTTACTACAAAGTGTATATAGCTTTTCATTGCTGGAAAGTAGACAAGCGTCATCAAGATCCCAAAAACCCCCTAGAGCGATTCCTCAACCTCTCCTCGGTGTAGACATCCAACTTGACCGCTATCAGAACCAACTCGGCGCTCGATGCGGGACCAGACTCAACCACTAAACGCCACTGTCCCTTCCTCACTATCAGGCTCCCAGACTCTAAGTCCTCCTCCACACGCTTCCGCTTCGCAGGAGGCCGCTCGGAGGATTCTGCCGTCCCGCCCGGAAAATCCAGGTAATCAATCGTCTGTCCGTTGAGGATCAGCTCGGTCTCACGCTCAAATCGGATCGAGAAGCTGTCTCCGCCTGTAGAGGGGTGTGCTGATTCCCCAGTCCTGTGTAGTGGGCCCTCAACCCCGACACTTTTGGCAATCACCTGAGCCAAGCTCGACATGCGGGCCTTTGCCAGATTCAGGAACCCCGCGCGCATGGCGCGCGCGTCGAGAATCGTGCTTTCGTCGCCGATTTCCAGGATCAGGTCGTGCGGTGTCTCGTCCACGAAAGGGCGCGCGTACGTCACGCGGTCGCAAGCTGGGGAGCCGGTGTGCTTGGAGTTGTCGTCGTGTGCATGGCGGATGCCGGAGGGCCGTACATCGTCTAAGCGAATGACGATCTCCGACCGTTGTCGGATGGGATTGAAGCTGATGTGGTGCGGGATGAGTTTCTGTTCTAGGCCGCGGAGGTGAAAGTAGCGACAGTCGCGGAGGAGCTCGGCGCGATGCTCCTCATTCTTGATCTGGAGGGGGTATCCGCGAAGGAGGTGGAGGAGCTGTGCGAAAACGTCGCCTGAGCGGTGGGTAACGCGTGGGGGAACGATGGCGGGTGGGCGCAGCAGACCGTGACGGTCTAATCCGGGGAAGATCTCGCTTGGGTTGGCGAAGAAGATGGCGAATCCGAGGGAGAAGAAATTGGGAGAGTCACCGGGTCCGGAGAAGATGTCGCGCGAGATTTGGAAATGGCGTTCGCCGATTTGGATGAAGATCTGGGATTCGAATAGCTGGGAGATCAGTCGGGGTACTGCGAGGATCAGTCTTCGTTCTTGAGAATGCAACAGATAGCAATGGACACCGTACAGGTGTAGAATTGGGCGTCCGCGAACAGTTTGACAAACTGCGCTTCATCCTTCGGTTCTACGTGATAGCCTGTGACACGTTAGTCCTGACCTCCGAAAGACTGGTCGCGTTTCATCCTACCCTGCAGGTGTCTGGCAATCTCTCGAAACGTTTCTGGATCTCGGTCAATGTATAGGGTCCGGATAGTCGCGTTTTCTCCATTCTGACGCAATTGTTCTTCGAAGAACTGGGAGAAATAGGACGGGGCTCCAGGACGTTTAGCAGGAGGTCATTATAGGCGCGAGCACTTCAACTGACCATCGGAGGCGATCGAGGCCCCGGAAAGACGAAAGAGCTCGGTCCCGATCTGGATCGAGAAGACCTTTTCGGTCGGCAGTGTGGACTTGACCTTTTGGCCAGGGGAACAACGTTGCGAGTCGGAGTCGCTGCTGGCCATGTTCGTGTCCTTCTCCTTGTTGGGTCACCTATACGTCCTCCCAGTACTCATTGACGGCTCGGATGACTGAGGTCGCAGTATTCGGTTAGGAAGTAGGCGAGGTCGGCCGACTTGCGCGGTGTTTACCTGACAATCAGAGTTGTATCAGGCTAAAGATCGTCATGCGAGTGTTCAGAAACACTGAAGTGGCCCCTGAATTGCGCATTGGCGTTAGTGACTGTAGAGAAACGATGAGGATGAGTTCAACTTACGCCGATGGCACGAATAAATCAATTCAATCCATAGATGCAGCTATTCATCGAAAATGGACGCGAGCAGTGTGTGAGGGAAGAGGTAACAGTAGTGAGCGATGACGGGCGCTTGAGATAAGGCACGCGCGACCGCAACTGGGCATGGCTTTGTGGATTTTGCCTGACTTGGAGCATGAGACGGCTTCCTGCAGGCCCATTCTTTTAATTTTAAAAGTACGGTATATTTGAATCAATCATCTATGTCAGTAACTAACTTAGTATGACTTCACTCTGTACAATCACTACTAGACGGGTTACATCAATTTCTAGTGCGGGATACTTACTCTACGGACTCAATGCGAACAGGAGCGTAGCGTCATCAACTACTCGATCAAACACCATATGATAGACATCTCAGCATCCCAGACTATTAATACCGATCGACAAACTGCCTTCTGACGGAAAGACCGCGATTCTCTTGTTGAAGGTGAGAAAGACAAACGACGAAACCATCTTGGGACCGTTGAGAGCATAAACTCAAAGGCGGGGGTCCAGGGAATTAATCGCGTTCAATCGATCAATTGCTCTCGATTCGAAGAAAGCGACCCTTGAAAGGGAAATCAGACACCTCTCTGCTTGAAATAGAAATGTCTCCCTTGAAGATGTTCACATGGAGACCCTGGCCAAACGGTAATGGATCTCGGCTCAGCGACGGTCGATCGTTCCTCTTCCCCGCACAACTCCAGACTCATCATTTGACTGTTGTTGTGGGAACAACGAGAATGATAGGTCTTCCAGAGAGCTATGGCGTTAACTAAGGCCGCTGATCTGGAAAATGTATCCCCAAGAGCGGCCGATTCTCCCTTAGTCCAATTATTCGACAACCTTTGCTGCTATTTAGACTCTCGGAGCCTCGACCCACAGCGTCCAAAGCTCAGGCAACATCATGGCCACTGCCTCGGTTTCGAGCTCTACGGGATTGTCGAAGCGACCTGGTTTGAGACGGCGAAGAGTACAGTAAACCTTAGGTTGACAGGTCACTGAATCATCCCACGCGGAATCGCCAATAACAATCCTAGTAATTGGAAGGGAGGGCCGGACCGGGTTTTGGGCTTGTTCGCAAGCATTACTCTTCTGGGCAGGGCAGTTCGTGCCTAGGAAACAGCAAGAGCAAACTACCTACCTGCATACGGCTCCTGAACATCTATACTGAGCAGCTACCGCTTTTGGGCTGAAGCAGGAAAGCATCACCAGGACGTTGTTTATCATCACGCCGCCCCGCTGTCTTTCTTCGTGTCTTGCTCCACATCCAAGTGCGGTCGGTTCTTGACGGCCTTCATCCTCGTCCTGGTTGACAGCTATTACCCTCTGCAGGCTTATACTACCTACATATTCCTCGTTCTCGAGGCAACTACTTATTGCTACTCTTCGGCTGTGTTCATCATGGCTGAGCAGGCTGTAACTACATACGTCCCCCTGGACGTGTCTCTTCCACCGATTCCTGAAGGCCAAGTCTTTTCCGACTTGCAATGGAAAACGTTGTTGTCTCTGGCAGACACCGTGATTCCTTCCATTCGTTCTACATCACTTCCTAAGTCACTCTCTACTAAGGTGGTACCTGAATCGACATTCAAGGACGCTGTCTCGACTCTGGCATCTCAGATCCGCGACCCAGACGCCACAAAGATTGCTGAACAGTATCTGGAAGAGAATGCGTCCACCAACCCCCAGTTCGTCGAGGGGCTGCGGCGACTTTTCGCAGACTATATCCACGAAGAAGGGAAAAGCGGCATCAATCTCATCCTCAATGCTCTCAAGTATGTCGCCCCGCCATGTTTTACTTGTCGACTGACCAAGTAACAAAATCTAGCTCCAAAGCTGGTTCGCTCATTCTGACTGGCTCGACCACTCCCATTCAAGACCAGCCGTTTGAAGTTCGCGAGAAGATCTTTTCTGCCTGGGAAACTTCCCGAATCAAGCCTCTTCGCGCCATCTATAAAGCGTTCACGGCCATTTTTAAGAAGACTTGGGCCACGGCGAGCCCCACGATGCGTTCAGTCGTTGGCTGCCCTCGCGTTCCCATCCACGGCAAACCTGCAGATGGATTCGAATACGAGTTTCTGCAATTTCCCCCTGACGACGAACCTGAAACCATAGACACGGATGTTGTGATAGTAGGGAGCGGTTGCGGTGGTAGTGTCGCTGCCAAAAACCTGGCCGAGGCTGGATACAGAGTATTAGTCGTGGAGAAATCCTACAACTACCCATCCAAGTACTTCCCCATGAATTTCAACGAGGGCTTTGTCAGCATGTTCGAGAACGGAGGAGCGACGACGAGTGACGACGGGTCGATTGCCGTCCTCGCTGGTTCCACATGGGGCGGAGGTGGCACTGTCAACTGGTCGGCTTCGCTGCAGACACAGGGCTATGTGCGCCGGGAGTGGGCAAGCAAAGGGCTGCCGTTTTTCGAGTCCTATGAATACCAGCAAGCCTTGGACCGTGTCTGCGATCGGATGGGTGTCAGTAATGACCACACCGAGCATAACTATGGCAATCGTGTTCTCCTTGACGGGGCCCGGAAGTTGGGATATGCAGCCAAGCCTGTCCCTCAGAACACAGGCGGATCGAGTCACTATTGCGGATACTGCACGATGGGCTGCCATTCCTGTGGCAAAAAGGGGCCCAGGGAAACTTTCTTGGCCGATGCTGCCAAAGCTGGCGCCACGTTCATTGAAGGGTTTCGCGCGGATAAGATTCGTTTCAAGATGACCAAGGGCGGACGGGTGGCGTCTGGAGTTGAGGGAACCTGGACTTCCAGGGACTCTTATCTGGGAACCGCTGGGCCGGACCGTACGAGCCGCAAGGTGATCATAAACGCTGCTAAAGTCATTGTTTCCTGTGGAACATTGCACAGCCCGCTCTTGCTGCTGCGTAGCGGACTCAAGAACCCACAAATCGGGCGTAACCTCTACCTCCATCCTGGTGAGTCTTGAATCGATATGGCCCGCCTCCGAGACTTTCGCTAACAGCTATAGTTGTCCTGTCATGTGCTGTCTTTGACGAGGAAATCCGTCCCTGGGAAGGTTCCGCTTTGACCACAGTCGTCAACGAGTTTGAAGATCAGGACAGCCAGGGTCACGGAGTCAAGATCGAGAACGTCGTAATGCTTCCTGCCTTTTATCTTCCGACGTTCCCATGGCGAGACGGACTGGATTACAAGCTCTGGGCGGCCAAGTTGCCCCGCATGAGCGGCTTCATCGCTCTGACCAAAGAACGAGACGCGGGACGAGTGTACCCTGACCCTGCAGATGGACGTGTCAGGATTGACTACACCGCGTCGGCCTATGACCGGAAGCACATTGTCGAAGCCCTGATTGCGACGGCAAAGATAGCATACATATCCGGGGCAAGGGAGTTCCATATTTCGAACCGCGAAATGCCGCCATTCATCCGTCCGACGGAGGCATCCGATCCCAATGCGCCCGAGGGCGTCAACAACCCAGCACTTCAGGCGTGGATTGCCGACCTCCGGCGCAAGAACCCCGTCGATCCCGAACGCACACAGTACGCCAGTGCTCATCAGATGGGTACCTGCCGTATGGGGTCGTCCCCCAGGACGAGCGTCGTCGGCCCGGACTGTCAAGTCTGGGGCACTCAGGGTCTGTACGTCATGGATGCGTCTGTTTTTCCCAGTGCTAGCGGTGTCAACCCGATGGTGACGAACATGGCGATTGCGGATTGGGCCAGCCGGAAAGTTGTCAGGTCTTTGGAGGAGGCGAACCATGGCAAGAGCGTGTTGGCTCGTCTATGATGACTACGGACTGTCTCCTAAGCATATCCGTACATAACTTGGTTGAATCCTGATGATATCCATAGCTGTTTAGTATTAGGGTTTGGAATTTATTTTTCCTCGTGATTCAGCATCCACGTAGTAGCGGTAGCGGTTCTCTGGATGTATTAGGCAAAAAAATCAATTGCTTGGATAGATGCTATTTGGTATCATGCTATGCTAAAGTATGACAATTAAGCCTTTGGGGTCTCACGCTTCTCGACGAACTTCTTCTCACCAAAGGCCTGCTTGACGCCCTCGCTCTCGATGGTCTTCTCGTACCAAGAGACGACGAAGGGGTACTTCTGGCGCATCTCGCGGTCAATAATAAGGGAGAAAGCCCAGTAGAGAGCAGCAGCGACAGAGATATCTGCCAGACTCAGCTTCTCCTCGGTAGCAATCCAGTTACGGCCTCTGAGGTGGCCCTCCATGTATGCCAACGACCGCTCCAACTTCTCCAGGTTCTTCTTCTCGACAGCCTCATCATACGCCGCGTAACCAAGCCGAGGCAGAATCAGGGGAATCAAAGGAATCTGGATCTCCCCATCGGCGAAAGCAATCCACTGACGGATAGCCGCGCGCTCGACAGGCTTGGTACCAAGCAGCTGTGCAGAGGCGGGACCACTCTCGGCGACGTACTGCGCGATAGCGTCGGACTCAACGACCTTGGTGCCGTCTGCGCCTTCGAAGGCGGGGACTTTGCCGAAGGGGAATTTGGCGAGGAATTCGGGGGTGCGGTTGTCCGTCCCGAAGGTGAAGGCGGGGGTTGAGATGGTGAGGTTGTTGAGGTTGGCGGCGGCGAGGACCTAGTCCGTAGTTTGTTAGTTTGCTGGTTGTTATACAGGGGAGAAGGCGCTGGAGGGGAGGGGAAGAGGGGTACGTACCTTCATGACCCTCGGGTTGTTGGGGTAGGAGTAGAGTGTTCCGAAAGACATTTTGGGGGATGAGTTGGAGTTGATTTCGTTAGGTTGTTAGGAGGTTAGGAGGTAGATGGTATGTTCTTGCGATGTTGTCAATCGCTACAGACTATCATTGTGTCTGACTGCGTTCATATACCTGTCTTACTGCGTGCATTTCCAATGATGACAAATGGAGATTATGGAGCACAGGGGTCTACCAAGTGGGGTGGAAGGAGATCGAAACGCGGAATCGCCCTTTAGGATAGTTGAACGGCGAACTTGACGGAGATTGTTGACTGATACGGATGGGTTGTTTTCGTCTTTTCTAGGAGTGACGGGATAGAAGTATATGAATGATACTTTGATGGTATGCAATATAGTGCTATTTTGCCACTGAATTTAAGCTTAATCCCTAAGACTGATCTGGCGCCAGGGGCCGAGCAAGGAGGTCCTATCGGAAGTGATGGGGGTGGACTAGTGTATGGCGACATTGTGAAGGTTTATGAGCAAGCGCAAGGCCTCGATAGATATAGATTGATGTCTGGTCGTTATTCGTTCTTTACCATGGATGCAGTGATGATCTTGATACGAGGGCTGATATGATAAGATTCATTCGATGAACCCCGCATTCTGATTCCAATTGTCTCCTGATCTCCTCCTCCTGGGCAGTCTACGCATCCGGGCCATCGTCTGTCAACAGTTGAAGTTGATCATAATAATACAATGTGACAGGAAACAATGAGACCATGCAGGATAGGGATAACCCGAGGCCAAAAACAACTCTCCTCTGTCTCCCTCCCGAACTCCATCTCCTCATCGGCACCTACCTCTCATTCCCCGCCATCGCCTACTTTCGCATAACATGCGCATATCTATACTCTCTCCTCCCACCTCTCACCCACGCGCAACTTCTTCTAGCCGAAACCACCGAGTTCGCTTTATCCAAGGACCTCTACGCATGCCGGTACTGCCTGCGTCTGCGTCCTGCATCGCGCTTCGCGGATCGGATGCGCAGACGCAGACGGGGCAAGTTCGGTCGGGACGCGGAGAAGCGGTTCTGTGTTGAGTGCGGGTTACAGCCGAGGAAGGGGACTGATGGAGAAGCGAGGTATGGGCCTGGGGCGCAGATGCGGATTGATGGAGTTCTGTATGTGATTTGTATTACTTGTCGGAGGTTTGGGCCGATGTATGCGGGTGGGATTTTGTGTCAAGAATGTGGGCTGGAGAGGGAGAGGGTGCGGCGGCGGGAAATATTACTAAAGGGGAGAGAGCTGGGTCTATACCCCGAGGCTACGGATGAAGGGTAATTTGGTCATCGTGCATTTTCACGTCAACGTTATTGGTCTATCGTCTATCCTCTAACAAGACGTGGATTAGTCCTGTCGAGCGGGATCCTGAGCCGGCTTGTTGCCCAGATACTCGTCGATCTGGGACATCACTTCCGGAGTGAGCTTCGGGAGCAGCTTCAGGCTTTCGACGTTGTCGACGATTTGCTCCGGTCGCGAGGCGCCCGTGATGACCGAGGACACGTTTTCGTTCTTCAGGCACCATGCCAGCGCCAGTTGCGACAGCTTGACTCCTAGTTTATCCGCCAGCTCCTAGTTCACGTTAGTGCGATCCTAGGAAGGGGAGATGGATTCTTGCCTTCAGACCGACAATCTTCTTGATAGTCGCCGCCCATTCGTCATTTCCATAATTTTGCCGGACGCTGTTGGCGAACCGGTCGTTGCTCTCGGCGAATCGCGAACCAGGGGGAGGCTGCTGCGTCGCATCGTTGTATTTCCCGCTCAAGAGACCCATCTTCAACGGGGAGAAGGTGGTCAGACCGATCCCGCAGCGCGAGTACAGCCGCTGGAACTCCCCCTCGACCTTCCGTCTATCCAACATGTTGTAAAGCGGCTGCTCGACGATGGGCGCGATGAGACCTAGCGACCGGGCGATGCCGCAGGCCTCGGCAATCTCGTCTGCCGACCATTCGGATGTACCCCAGTAGAAAGCCCAGCCCTTCTCGATCACATGGTTGAAAGCGCGCACCGTCTCCTCCATCGGCGTCAGACGGTCCGGTCGGTGAGCGTAGATGATGTCGACGTATTCGAGCTGCAGGCGTTCCAGCGACGCCCGCGTGCCTTCGATGATGTGTTTGCGCGAGAGACCGTGGTTGTTGATGAGGATTTCACCGTTCGCCATGCCCCAGTTGAGCTACGTCTGTCAGCCTGAGTTATTCATAATTGGCCCGAGGACGAACCTTTGTGCTGATGACCAGGTCGCTTCGCTTCCACCCGAATTTCTTGATGGCTTGTCCCATGACCACTTCAGATTGTCCGTTTGCATAGCTGCTTCGTGAGCTTGGATCATTGTACAGGAGTAAAGGACATACCTTTCTGCTGTGTCGAAAAAGTTGACTCCGCAGTCATATGCTTGTTTCATGCAGTTGAAGGTGATCTCTGGATAGTCTCGGTCTCAGCGCCATACTTGCGTTCAAACATCGAAGGCAGTTACCGTTATCGACATGACCGCCGAAACTGTCAAGCACATGTTAGAAAATGTTATATGCTAAAGCCAGAACAAACTCACGTTAACCACCCTCCCAATCCAATGACGGAGACGTGTAGACCTGAGTTTCCTACTCGTCGGTAGAGCATGTCTTTGTTTTTGTTGGGCCACGCCATGACTGGAAAATAGTCGATTGACTCCTGAAGAATTTTTGTATGCTGCTGAGCTGATATGAAGCAAGAAGGGGATCCGAGCTAATTTATCTTCTTTGCTGGCAGCTTCAGTCCTCTATCGCAAGTCGCAAGTCGCAAAACGCCAACCAGTAAGCGGATCGGGGACCTTAAAAGGAAATTGGTCAACGTATTGTTTGTAAAGTGGGATGACCCCAAGCTCATGATGTTTGCTGTGCAAGACGAGCTCCATTTCCGTTTTGCCAGTATAGCCGGCACCAATCATGGCTGTAGTTTTTTAGAGGCGCGGGGGTGGTGCAGAGTGGGGAGAGTTCTCGGAGTAATACTCGGAGGTTCCTTTTCATCTTGGGTTAGTGCTGAAGACGGTGAAAGTGATCCACGGAACTATGGAATGTGTCCAGAGGTTGAAAGGACTTAGGGAGTAGTCTGCATGTTGGGATCAGATGATGGCGGTGGTCTCCATCTGCGTGAAGTTGATTAGCATAAAGAACCCGGAGATTATGTATAGAGATTCTTGAACTGAGGACTGAGGCATGAATATATCAGGTGACTGGTAGAAATGCTTCATCTCTACTGCCTCGCGCACCAAGACTGTCGATACAGCTTTGTACCTCAGCCATCCTTTCTACTTCTATTCACTACCTTGAATGCCCACTCCTCTTATGCTTCAGCTAGAATAGGATCCTTTCTGTGTTCTAGCAGGAGTTTTCCTCGGCCTTTTGATGCCCCGTTTACGGCCCAGCCAGAAAATCAACACCATAGTGGGCCTAGCTAGCTATGGCGTGCCGCGTGGAGAAAGTAACGCAACTTTGGGCTTGTAGCATGCCAGATCTCAGACCATAATGACAAGCTTCGTCCCATGATGACTTCTGAAGAAATATTGTGAATTTGTCCAGGGCACATTTGACAACTTCAACAAACAATACTTTGTTATAGCAGGTCTTGCACTTAATTATCCTATCGAGTCTGTTTAGCGTACCTTGGGACCTTGGACATTGAGTTCATCCTTAGGCTTGGCTACCCCGCAGTCTACAAGGAGATCAGTGTGGTGTTCTACTCATCTGGATTACCATCAAGGTTAGGATCATCCAACAGTCAACGTCTTCCCAAAACGTGATCGATAGTGGTCATAATTGCTCATCTCATGAGCATGTAAACCGGTCGATGCTCATGATGCCTTGAGTATCTACCACCATGCCAGCTTCACGATCAAATGTGACTAAACGTGCCTGTGACGCGTGCAAGATTCGCAAGATCCGTTGTGGAGGCGGCCAACCATGCCAGGCCTGCACCAATTCGCGCATCAAATGCACTTATATTCGCGTTCAGCAGCCTCGGGGTCCGCAGCGTTTGCGCTCGACGACAAAGTACCTCATTGAGCAGACGCAGCGTGGACTGGACGCTCAAAATGGCGGATGTTCCTCCGTTCCAGTCAAACAGACTGGTCATCAAGGTCATCAAACAGAGAGGTATGTACCGAAACATCGGCTCTCATATTCTGGAACCTTATCTGACTGAACAGATTGCGAATACCGACCAACATCCTTGCTCCCCCGCTCTACGTATACCACATGCGCATGTATCCGGTTTGGCCCATCGTCAATGTCGAAAGCCTCATCTCGGTACTACAAGAAGATACAGAACGAAGGGATCTGTCAACTTATACCTTGGCGACAGCCGTCGCAGCTGCAACGCTGGCTCAACTCAAGCTCGAAGATTTGACTACCGGCGACTCACCAACCGCAGACGCATTCGCAGACGAGTGCCTACACGCCCGTGATTCGTGTGGATATAGATCACAACCAAGCTTGGACAACATCCGGACATCGTTCTTCCTACATGTATACTATGAAAACCAACAATCTGGAGGAAGTGAATCGTTGCTTTATCTGAGGGAAGCCATTACCATGGCGCAAATGATGCGCCTACATCAGGAGGCTTCTTACATCGGACTCAGTCCGGAGGAAGAGCAACTCCGTCGTCGCATTCTATGGCTCCTTTTCGTGACGGAACGGTAATTTTCCATCTTCTCATGACCCATGCTATCCTGACATGGTGTGTAGGGGTGTTTGTATCCTCCACCAACTTCCGGTGATACTCAGAACTAACATCTCGACCCCTGGGCTTGACATCAATGACGAGCCGCAAGTCTTACCCGCCTTCCTGAAACTGCTCAACCTATTCCGCCTTTTCGAAAAATCCAAGATGTTTGATGTGATAGAATGCGAGAGCGCCGGTACTCATGACCTAAGCGGAGCGGGACCGGATGGTCGATTTCTCAAACTGCTACAGGATGGACTGCAGGACGGGTCGGCACTGCTGGATCATACGTCGGACGTGCAGAAAGCAGACCTATGTGTCACACGGCATTGGATGCGCCTGATCCTATGGAAAAATCTGTCAAGAAACAGAACGACAAGCGCACACTCACCGACTTCGCTTTTCTCACCACTATTTCCAGTAATGGTCGCGAAGGAGCTCATGGCCATAGTAACTCAGTTACCAAGACCGGCGATTGAGGCGCATGGCTTGGGAATGGTATGATTGCCCTTATAGATAGGGGACGCCGCTGACGTATGTAGGAGCTGAAACTGTATGAAATTGCCAGTTCTCTGGCGGATGCGGTTATGAATATGGAAATGGTCCCATTGCCTCCTGTTTGGGACGTCGAAAGTCGTCCAAGTCAGATTTTGACCCGCTTACATGCCATTCTATCAACATTTCGCGGTGGTGGCAACAAGCAGCTGGTGGAATTGCTGTTTAAGAAGATGGCCGAGGTGCAGTCAATTAGTGGACTCACATTGGGAGCGTCTCTCAAAGAGCCGGCTAGCAGGCAGCAACTTCAGCAGTCGCCAGAATCATCAGCGCGTAGAGATGCAATGATCGAAAATTCATTCCTCGACCAGGTCCCGGCCGATTCGAGTCAGACGATCACAATGACGGGTTGGTTCAATTTCGGACCTTCATACACACTGCAAGAAGGCGGAGACGTGCAGCCAGATGGTTCTGACGGCTGCATTTTACCTCACGATACGATCACTACGATAGCCTCGACATCTGACACTTCCTCCGATGCATGGACCACGGAGTCCGTAATCATCCCCGAAGACATTGGGGAGATGGCATCCCTCTTCACCTCTTTACCCTCATGGACAACTCCTGAAGAGGAATTCCTGAGATCATTTGAAACTTCCTTGCCTACCAATGAGGATATAACTTTCTGGCACGCGCCGATATTACGAACTTGAACTGGAACATTTTGCTTGCTGAGCGTTGCTATATACCTAACATTATCTTGTATAACTAACATCAATACTTGAAACGGAAATCTAAACGTTTGTTCCCCTCCTTCTCTCTCGCCTCCTGATCGGACTGGTACAAGACCTTCTCCTCGGCCGACATGGCGCTCCACTTCCTCTCCTTCTGCCGGTTAAGATAGCGCAGGAACTCGCGCTGGGCGACGAAGACGACGAGCGACAGCACACAGATGGATATCAGCACCTTGTTGCCCCTGTAGTAGTACGGCGAGTCATCCGCCCGATAGATTTCTGCCCAATCAGCCTTGTTGAGCGTACCAAAGACATAAAAAAGCGAACTTACGAGACGAAATAACCGACCCGACCTGCACAATCACATTATACGTCGCCGCCGTGATCGCTCTCTTCTTCACATCAAACGTATTCTCGGAGATCCACGACGAGACAATCGGATGGAAATACGGATACCCCGAGATCATAGTCGTGATGGCAAATCTGCCCCAGTTATACCCATGCGCCGGGAGCGCCAGCAACGCCGCCAGCAGCGGCAGCGACCACAATTCGCCAATAAAGCAGTGGAATGTGCGCTCCTTGAAGAAATCGCTGCTCTTGGAGAGCGCCAGCATGAGGATGATCTGCAGTGCGGCGGAGGGGATGGAGAGCATGTTTGCGTCGAAGGTGGAGAAGCCGAGGCGTTTGAGGGTGAGTGAGAGATATGCCTGGACGGGGGACTGTGGGATGTATGCGACCAGACCGATGAGGTATAATCCCCACATGGACTTGTCGCTCCAGGCGTTGAGAATGTCGGTTAGGGTTGCGCGGTCGTGGATGTGCGTGAGGCCTTTGGAGGGGTCGTCGCGGAGGAGGCGCTTCATCGTTTGTTAGTATGAGTGCACTGCATTAGTGGGTGTGAAGACATACGTTAATCATGATGACTTCCTCGCGCTCGGAGTACCAGGACCGAGGGCAGAGGACGCTCTTGGTGTGCGTTGGCGACTGGGGGAGGTAGAAGAAGCTCTAGAGGTTTCGTCAGTCGCTGCCTTCCAATGGAACTTAATACAGTGCATACAATTAACCCAATGACAAATGTCAACAATCCCTCAATCAGAAACAGCCAGAACCACCCCGTGTGGCCGTGGACACCGCGCATCTGTAGAATCCCCGCCGCCAGCAACGAGGAGATGATACGTGCAACCTGCATCCATCCATCAGCATCACAGCCACTCAATCCGGACTAGGGAAACTTACATTTAAAGTAGACCAAAAGAAGGACAACCGCACAGACAACTCCCCCGTCTTATAGAAATACGTCGCGAAGAGAATCGTCCCGGGGATGAACCCGCCCTCGCAGGCGCCGATCAGAGCGCGGGTCACGTAGAATGCAGCGCGGGAGGTCATCCACGCTTGTGTCCAGGAGACTAGACTCCAGGCCATCATCATGCAGGGCAGGACGCGCTTGAAGCCGAAGCGTTTGGTGAGGAGCTGGACGGGGAATTCGGCGGCGAGGAAGCAGACGAGTTGGATTGTTGTGCCCTCATCACATCGTCAGCTTTTTTTTTTTCTTATGGAAGAATTCAGAGAGTGGAGTAGTACATTATTATAGTCATTTGTGGACAGGTTCAGGTCTTTGAGGAAGTTATCCGTCAATGCATTGGAGAGATTGCCGCGGTCGAGTTGGAGGCCGAAGAACTGTCATCATCAGTATCGTCATTCCATGGGCGAAGTTGGAAGGAGGAAGTACCATGAGACAAATCCAGGTCAGTAACATCATATCCGTCTTGAAGACTACGCTGCGCTCCTCTTTGGGACTCCATGATGCCGTAGGATCGAAGCGGTGGTATCCCTCGTAGGACTCGTGGGGCGGCGTCACGCCGGCGAGCTGGGACTGGCCCACGGCGACGGAGAGCTTGGAGGAATGAGAGTCGTCTTCTTCTGCTTCTTCATCTTTGAGTTTGGGGTGGGTGGTTATTGCGGCTTTGCCTTGTTCGATGTCTTCCATTTTGGAGTGTTCAGGTGGTTGCTAGGGATAGGAATGGGGATCGGCGTGGTGTTGGCTGTATATATATTTTATCATTCTACATGTTGTTGGATGGTTTAGTTACTTGGAGCTACTTTACTAGCTTGTCTGTAGAATGTATGTCAAAAGCTAATTTCAATTGAATATTCTCCTCGTCAAGGATGGTGACTGGCAAGCTAAAATGGCATAAAGAACTCCTCCGAGCACATCATCGATAGGCTGATGCGTACAACCAACCAATGTCCTGGAATGGTGCCACTTAGCGTTATTGTCTTCAGGATTTCTCATCTTAATCGGCTTATGTCCGATTGATTATTTCACAGTCATACTCTGTACCTAGAGATTGTTCGACAGCTTCCCCAGACTCATCTGTCATGTGCACAGTGTACCTAACTAAGGTAGCTACTGGCTAAGGAGGGTGTCTTCCCCA
Source organism: Aspergillus fumigatiaffinis (assembly GCA_012656285.1). Classification (NCBI taxonomy): domain Eukaryota; kingdom Fungi; phylum Ascomycota; class Eurotiomycetes; order Eurotiales; family Aspergillaceae; genus Aspergillus; species Aspergillus fumigatiaffinis. Next base: position 17,062 of record JAAAPX010000084.1, read on the forward strand.
GATTCTCCAAATCTTGTACCCCAGATGCGGCAACAGTAGCTTTCTACTCCGTTACAAAGAAAGAAGACGCTCCTGATCCGCCTGGTACTGCAGAAAAGTCGATCAATAATTCGCTGAGCAGCCAAAGTTAGAGGGTGGTGGCACCGAGAATTTCGCCGATGCCCCGCCGAGAACAGCGCCGTCGGGTTTCTCTTCTTCTGGATGGATTGGAGCCCCTCTCCAGTGCGGGGAATGGAATTAAACCGAGTTAACAGTAAGAAGTGAGCTTGCAGTCGTTAGTGGTGGTCATGATGGCCTGAGACCGAGTCAGTGGAGTGATGGTGTCATTTGATGATTGTCGGGTTTGCCTATAGTAGTGATATATAGATTCAATTTCCCACGCAATGGCCACTTTGACGATCCCCTCAACTAATCTAATATTATCGTAGCAAACAAGAAATGCCATCTGTCGCAGAATCCATCCGAGGAGGCCATGAACAGGCCAAGCCATCCATCTCCCAGCCGCTGGAGTACTCTGGCAGCCTGGACTCATTCTCTTATTTGGACTCGACACCAGTCATTGGAAGGGAGTACACCGGCCTGCAAGTGGTTGATATTCTATCATCGCCAGAGTGCGACCGCTTGATTCGCGATCTCGCAGTCACCAGTACGTACCCCGATATTTGCTGCATCGAAAAAACTGACAGCACAGTCTCCCAACGGGGCGTCGTCTTCCTCCGTAACCAAGATGTCACACCGCAGCAGATGCGCGAGTTCATGGAGAAACTGACCGTTATCGCTGGATGCGTAAGCAGCCCTATGCCATAGTGATACCGCACCAGTTAACAAACTGCTACAGCCCGAATCCTCCGGGCTGCATGTCCACCCCCTCACCGAAGAAGGCAGCGAACTAGGCGACCAGATCAGCGTCATCAGCAGCGAGAAGCAGAAGAAAGGAGGCGGCCTCACCCACCAGCTCAGCGACACCAGCCGCTTCGCCTCTGTTGGGTGGCACTCAGACATCACCTTCGAGCGTGTGCCGTCTGACTACGCTATGCTCAAGATCCATACCCTCCCACCGACGGGCGGCGATACCCTCTGGGCGTCGGCGTACGAGGTGTACGATAGGCTGTCGCCGGCGATGGCGACCTTTCTCGAGGGACTGACGGCGACGCATGATGCGAGTTTCTTCCATGATGAGGCGAGGCGGTTGGGGAACCCGCTGCGGAAGGGGGTGAGGGGTTCACCGTTGAATGTGGGCGAGGAGTTGCAGGCTGTGCATCCGGTTATCCGGACGAATCGTACGTTTGTCCCTCTTGATTTGGTAGACTGCTGACTGATAGGGCATAGCTGTGACTGGGTGGAAATCGGTGTATGTCAACCGGGGATTCACCAAGAGAATTAACGGGGTGACCAAGGACGAGTCGGACGTGCTGCTGCAGTATTTGTTTAATGTATGTCTGCCTGAAGTTGGTTTATTCGCATGAGTGCTTGAAACTGACGAATCAGCTGGTCACGCAAAACCACGACGCTCAGGTGCGGTTCAAATGGAATAAGAATGACCTGGCCATCTGGGATAACCGGTCGACCTGGCACTGTGCCACGTACGATTATGTCGAGGCGCGTGCCGGAGACAGAGTATGTAGTCTGGGGGAAGCGCCCTTCCTGGACCTCCAGTCCAAGTCGAGGAAGGAGGCTTTAAGAACTGACTGAATGTATGATATCATGATGCTATGATTAATGCGATGTTGCTATTTGCCATTATACTTGAACAATCAATACTCTACAAAGACCTGCTTTGTCCTACGAGTTAGGCATATGGCTCCGACAGACGCATATAATTCCAGCACACTGGACCTACGTTAGCACTAGCATTGACAGCACGAGGGAACATACCTTTGTACGCCATATCATCCCCGAACATGGACGCCAGAATATCCTCGCCCTCCTTGACGCCGTCCACCGGGTGATACGAGACGGCCGTCTTACCCAGACATAGCCCGATCATGGGTGGAATCTCTTGCAATTCCTGAAAGACAGGCTTAGAGCCGACGCACTCGGCCAGCATCAACTGGTGGATATTATATCCCGCATAATGGCCCATGTGCATCGCCGCACCGCAGCGTTTGATGCCGGACCAGGCCGCCAGGTCGCCGATAGCAAAGTGGTGACAAGAATTCGGGATCGTTGACGGGAATTGCAGCCTGCGTCATTAGCACTCGTCAACTGAAGAGAAAGGAGGACGCACCATGGCTGAATTCGAACATGGCCCTCCTCGTCCAAGGCCTGCGGTGGCAGATACGATGATGTAGGCGTGCACCGCGACACCGCACTGAGGACATGGCCCGCCTTGATAACGCGGCCATCCGCGAGCGTCAGACTCCAGAGTCGTCCCGTCTTCTCCTCTACCGCGGTGGTATCGATAACGCGCTGCCCCAGGATGAGCTCGACGCCCGTGTCCCGAATAACAGCCCCGACACGGTCCTTGAACTCGTCCGGCAGAGGCTCAGCGGAGAGAAGACGCTCACGCGAGTGTATTAGCGTAACCTGCAGCTGGGGATAAAGCAGCTTGATTTCCGTTGCCATTTCCGTTCCCACAGCGCCTGTTTCGCATTAGCCTCGTTCATTTTACCTGGAGCGAGAACATACCTCCACCAACAACCACTACCCCCTGGCGAGCATTCACCACATCGGCCGTATTCTTTCTCACCTCCGCCAGAAACTCCTCTCGCGTTCGACTCTGCGGAACAGTGGGGAATACCCTCCGCAGCCCCGTCCCCGCAATGAAAAAGTCATACCCTTCTTCCCTGCTCGTCTTGCTCACCGAGTCTAGTATCGTAGCCGTCTTACTCTTGCAGTCAATAGCGCTGACACTCCCCCGGATAAAGCGCACATGCGGAGACTGGAGGGCTTTGATATCCGTGAACCGCGTCCACGTATCCGACGCGAATTGCTCGTCGACCAGCGCTCGCGGGGAGCCGATCAGGTGGTCTAACATGTTAGCTTGGCTAGTTTGGTGGAAAGGGCAGAAGGCGTACAGAATCCGTCTTTCTCGTCTACCAGGGTGATATCTACTGGAATATGGTGCTGTGGTGGTTTGATCTCCGAGTCGTAGTTGAAGCGGGAGGCTTGGCCGCGGGAGAGGTCGAGAAGGGTGAGGGCTGCGCTGAGGCCTCCGTAGGAAGCGCCTGCGATGAGGACGCGGAAGCGACGCGCGAGGGAGATGAGGTGTTCGTTTGATGGCATGTTTTCTGAGAGCGCAGCGAGCAGATTGAGGGGTATGGAGGTGCGTGTGGCAGATGAACAAAGGCTTTGAATTCGGCCTGGGTAAGCAACTGCAATGAATATAGGAGTCAACCGTGAGCTGATGGTTGGTATTCAGGAAGGATGTCACTTGGTGTCTCAGTTGACAAGTATTTGAGCGTGAGTTATTATTCCTCAGAGTACATCTATTCTTACTTCATCTGTGTATTTTCGTCTTTTACTCCGTACTACTCGCGCCATCACAGTCAGGCGAGCCGGGTCTGTACAACCAGGGATGCGATGCACCACCCCACTTTCCGGCCATTCCTTATCAGATGAGCGAAATTTGTCTTGGTAAGGCTATGCCAGCGCAGCCAAGGCCGGCCAGTGATACTGTTACGCAATCATAGCCAGACTTAGGAGGTTATGTGAAAGTACGGTGGCCATAGACTAGTCCTTGGCTGGGGGGTATGCTTCAGGATTGTTATCTGATCCGAATAATCAACTAAAGTTATCTGATCAGGCCGTGCCACGCCACGCCTGATCTAGAAATGGACAAAGGCAACAATACTACAGTTATTTCCAGCAAATGGGCACAATCTCTGCATCATGGAAATGCGGCATTTATCTGCAACTCCACTTTGAGATCATTCCTGATTCGTCCTGAAGTTCTCAATCAGAATCCTCCGAATCCGACGCTTCGAGTCCGACGTCGCACTGCGTTAGACTAAGTGGGGATATCGTGTTTCTGTTATCAATCAGTGATGGGATACACGGTGGGCATGGCAAGAGTACATTTGAAAATTACAGTCACACTAGAGTAGACTGTCAGCCGTGATTGAAATTTTGAGAACAGATGCGCTTAGCCTTCCAGATTCTTCTTCATCCGAGGTAAGGGCCAAACCAAACAAGTGTCCTGCGTGTGCTGTACTCAAAGGTACCTAGCGAGTCAAACTCCAAGCTAAAATTTTGAAAGAATTCCTTGGCTAATTTCCCGGCCTTTGTGGGCATCTACTACGGTCCTTGTAGATGACCCACACATCCGAATATCGGCTTGCCTGTGCATTATATTATTTCGATCTTTCACAGAAATTAAGACAAATGTCCAAGGAGACGAAAATTATTTGTATTATGAAAGGAAAATTTAGAAGTGTCTACTTTCCGGTGTTTGGCGAGGGTTCGGCCCTGAATAATTTTGTTCACTTTTTCTTCATCAGATTAGATGACCATCTAATCTGATTGTGGGGTGGGGCATTTCCCCTTTTCATTTCCTACTGCTCACCCGCTTCTACCCGGAAAATTTCTATAATTCGCTCAAACTTGTAAAAATGGAATGAAGAAGAAATAGGTAAAAGAATCCAGAGTATATACATTCAGCCATCAAGTGAGACAAGTCTATTTTCCCTTTATTGCTGCCAACCTTCTCTCCAAGACACCCGCCGCAATCTTGCGTAAATCCACCTTGCGAACCTTGCCGCTGCCCGTCACAGGAATCGTGCGGCCGACCCCCTCCTCGCCAAAAACAAAGAAATACTGCGGTGCCTTGTGCCGGCCCAGAGTTTCCCGTGTCCAAGAGCGGAGCTCCTCATCCGATGGTCTCGCGCTCACGTCAGCAGCCAGTGCAAGGAAGGCCCCCACGACCTCACCATATTTCTGGTCCGGGATGCCGATTACGGAGGCTACCTCGATGGCTGGGTGCGCGGCTAGTCGCTCTTCGATTTCGAGGGGGTAGATGTTTTCTCCGCCTAAGTTTATTAGATCACGCTTTTGTGCAGTAGGAAGGAAAAGTGGATACCTCTGATGATGATGTCCTTGAATCTTCCGGTTATGGTACAGTATCCCTCCTCGTCGAAGATAGCTTCATCGCCTGTCTTCAGCCAGGTCACGCCGTCCGAGTCGGTGACTAGCGTCTCGGCTGTCTTCTCGGGATTGTTCCAGTACCCCTTTGTCAATTGGTATCCGGCAATGCAGAGCTCGCCGCGCTGGCCGACGGGGACGATGTGGCCCTGTGCGTCGATGATCTTGGCTTTGGCGTGGGGCATGACCTTTCCGACGGTTGTAAGGCGGCGTTCGATGCTATCGGTGGTTAGGGCGTTGAAGCAGGTGGGTGAGGCTTCGGTGAGGCCTGTAGCCGTTAGCTACTGTAGACCTGGGACAGAGAGATGCATACCATAGCTGCTGGTATACTCGGTCATATTTAATTCACTAAACAACCGTTTCATGAGCGGCCGGGGAACAGGTGCACCGGCGATGATTCCCGTCCGCAGGTTCGAGCAATCAAAGTTTGGGGGTTTTGGGAGACTCAGAATGGCCTCGAACATGGTCGGTACGCCGTGCAGGGCGGTACATTTCTCGTCGGAGATGGCCCGCAGCACAGCGGCCGGATCGAATGTCTCATTGGGGAAGATGATCTTTGACCCGTGGGTGACAACAGCGAGCATGCCTAGCACGAGGCCGAAACAGTGGAAGAGTGGCGGTGGGCAACATAGTGTGTCGAACGAGGTGAGGTTCATCCGGTCGCCGATGAAGCGGGAGTTGTTTACTAGATTGCTGTGACGAGTTAGCTGCTTTCATGGCGATAGTTCTAGGAACGTACTGATGTGTCAACATGGCGGCCTTGGGATTGCCCGTCGAGCCGCTGGTGAACTGCAGGTTACAGACATCCGTAGAATGGAGCTCCGCTTCTCGGTCCTGCAGTGCATGGCTGGGAAGCGGTACGCCGCACTGGATGACATGTTCATATGTGCTAAAACCGTTGTATTCCCCTCGCAAAATGATAATTTCCTCCAACGCCGACGATGTTCCCTGCTCCTTTGGACGGGGCCCTAACTTGGCTAGTACCTCCTCGAGCGAATGGCGGCCGATGCGTGGAGTCAGGAACAGGAGTCGACAATCTGTAGAACATGCCAAATTAATTCTGAAAAGATCATCAACAACGCTGCGGCTAGTACATACCGGTGTGCCCGAGAGCATAGTACAGCTCGGACGGAGTATATGTATTGTTCAGCACCACCAGAATCGCTCCGACACGCGCAGCGGCAAAGAAAACCGAGATGTACTGCTCGCAATTCCCCGCCATAATTCCTATCCGGTCGCCCTTTTGGATCCCCATCGCCAGCAGGCCGCGAGCCACCCGGTCCGCTTCATCCTTGAGATCGGCGTAGGTCCAGCGCGCGCCAGTCCAAGGGAAAACCAGACACTCATAGCCGCCGTATTGCAGGCTCTGAAGGGTGAGAAGTTCACCGAGAGTAATATCTAGTAGTTCTGGTTGGGTTGGGCCTTCGACGATCGACAGCAGTTGGGGCGCCTTTGGCGGCTCAAGGTGCGAAAGAGTTTGTTGTAACCGTCGTACAGTTGCCATTATTTTGGTTTCTATGTCGATCACAGTGTGCAAAGGTTGATCCTCAGATACAGAACGGACCAGAGGAAAACTGTCTTATATTACTAGTGCTGCCTTCCAATGAGGATGTCGCCTCGGATAAAACATCTCGACTCGGCTGTCGCTGTCTCCGTCTCGGGTCTCGGTACTTAATAAAGAAGGCGTATTCGTAAGGATTGTGGACAGATCCAGATCTCTCATGGCGTGTTCCTGAACCCATTAACACGTTTTACTGACACATTTGTCTAGAACGAGGAGCTGGGGAGGATTCGGACCCATGTGGCTCTCTTGACAAACGCTCCACTGTGTAGCCATGAGCCAATCTGCAGCGGGAATCCTCTCACGGCCTTATGCCTCGCTTATCAGATTTTTCGCCTAAAGATTTGGCATGGAGAGAGTATCGAATCAGACAGGCAGAGGAAATTTTGTGGGCTTTCATTTGATCAGATAAGAATGTTCCGGAGCCGGATATAGCTACGAGTTACCGAGTGTGTCGAATTTATCCTGGAAACTTACATGGATGTCGGTCAGATACGACAATGATACTTGCGAAAAGGATTCCGTGATATAATTTAAATGTATTTATCGATATGGTCCATCCGTCAGGTTAGATGAAGCTGACTCCGTTCGATCGAAGGTGAACTTGATGCAAAGCAATGAGACCATACATTTTCGTTGAACTCATGTTTCAACGCACTGGTGGTCTAACCGATCGTGAAGAACCCAGAAATGCATGGATTTGTCTCCAAGGTTAGAAACCATGTTCTCACTTATCTCGGCGATTGGTTGGGTTTTCTCTCGGAGGTAAGATGTACCATGTTTCGGTTGCTGTTTCCTTCTGGGATGTCCCACCCCACCATAGGCCAACAACGAAAGAAGACTAGGTAAAATTCAATTTGTTGTATTGAAGTAGTTGTGGAGAGGACATTTCCAGGTATTTCATAGCTATGGTTAAAGTGGGTAGCAGCGAGTGCGGCAGAATATGTCGAAATATTTAATCTGCAATGAGGGAGAACTACTAATTCAATTGAATACTTCGTTCAAGAAAAATAGTATATGAGCTGGTGGTAGTAATGACAGTTGCTCGGGCTATTATAAATTAACAGAAACCCACTGGAAAATATCATAATACCTGAGATCTCAGATACACGCAAAAAAATTGTGGTGTGTTTTGCAAACTGAACTGAGACTAACGCTGTAACTATCAATCTAATCAGATGATCTAATCAGATAAATGATCCCGACAACGGGCGCAATCGGAGGACAGCCTGAGAAACGAGGTGCTTTTTGTTCCTGACGCGTCTTGGCGCGTGTCATTCCTTGGTCGGCACGTCTCTCATCAGCTGATCTCTGCCCAACATGGCTAATGGCATCCATTTCTGGCTGCCTTTTCTGCACATTATCGTCGTCATTCCTGTTAGTCACCATCGGGGACTTTCTTAGCCGCTGGAATGTCCCCCACATGCTCCCAACAGCACCCAATAAGATTACTGTGACCCCTCGGTGGTCCACTCGAAGATCACCGGCGAGGGGCAGTTCTGGCACAGTTCTTGCTCGGGAGGGGAAAAAAAAGTAGTTCTGAAATGTTGATCTTCATGGAATGTTTTCTTTTTCCATGTCTTCAAAAACCTGCGCGTGCCGCTGCCCTTCAGAAAACCACACCACATTCCAGTGTGCGACTGATTTTATCCTAGGTGCGTGATAATTCCGCCCGCAGTCGACTGAAGCAATGGCAGGAACAAAACCCGCGGATGAGGGGCTCACAGGTCCAACGGAAACCACAAACCACATCAACGGCGCGCGCAGTGATGTTTCACTCGGCTCAAGTCTAACTGGGATTGTTCCTGTGACGAAGATACCTGCTCTAGACACTACCGACCAGTATGCTGCCGAAGGATCACCGGACGATTCAATTGGACAAAGTCCCTGGCGAAGGATCGGCCAAGGCGATGTTAGCGAAGAACTCGCGACAGGATTGATCGAAGGCTACGCTCGATTTGTATCCGCTCTCACCGGTCTCGAAGATGTTGCTTTTGCCGTCTTGTGCCAGTCTTCGACAAGACCCTCGCAGGCTCTGATTTGCGCTTCCGTGACCGCGACCGACCAAGAGCAGGAGGTGCAGTCAGCACGGCAATGCGCAGTGCGCGAACTCGACTTTTCATACTACAACAGAAGCGAGGTCCAGTTCGCTCTGGACTTAGCTTTGACTGGTGGTCCCGAGAACGGAAAGACCGATCTGAGCACTCTGGCAGAGAGAAATGTCAGTATGCGTCAGAAGCGTCGACAGATAATAGCTAATGTATATGACAGTGTCTCTCGTTGTACGTTCGGAGTTCCACCGACGGACTCTACATTAGTTTCACTTATCCAAAGCGACTGATCCCTGATGAAGCAGTGAGTCAGCTGCTGAAGACGATTGCGTTCCACATGACGCAAACCGTTGGATGTCTACGATCCACGGGAGCTTGGCTGGATGACCCAACTCCAGACTTATCTATCCTTAATTTTCCCTCTCTGATGATACCCCCTTTACGAGATCACGATTCTGCGACAATGCCGCGCAGTTCCAAACCATTCCTTCTTCATTCTGCTTTCGAGGGCTGGGCCCAGAAAAGCCCTACTTCTATCGCACTAGACTTCGTTCATTCTTTGCCATCGGCCAGCTCTATGGCGGAGCATAGCACTTTAACCTATGCTGCTCTCAATGCTGCAGCCACCCACTTGGCAATCCATATCAGGAGACTACTCTCAGACAATACGCGCAATTCTGGCAGTCACATCATTCCTGTCTATATGCCAACTTCTCCCGAGCTTTACGTCTCATATCTTGGAATCCTCAAAGCCGGTTATGCATTTTGCCCCATTCCCACAGATTCTCCAGCTCAGCGAGTCCGTGAAATTCTTCAGGACATCGACCCCTCCGTAATACTTGGCGACGCTGAGGAACCGTCTTCTGCGCCATGGCTCCCAGATGCAGCCGATGAGATAACATCAAAGCCAACTTGGGTCAATGTGGCTGAAGTCTCTAGATGGAAGCACTTCTCCGGGGAGCATTCCGAGATTGCAACCGAGGACCGATTGTTTGAGCCTCCAGACATGGACCATAATGAGATCGCCTACCTTCTTTTTACAAGTGGGTCTACGGGCAAGCCCAAGGGCGTGCAAGTCAGTCATCTTGCAGTTACCTGTTCAATAGAGTCCCACGCTACAGCAATCCCGCTTCCTGGGACCTCGGCGGGCGATTTCCGGTGGTTCCAATTCGCGTCACCTACATTCGACCCGTCTCTGATGGAGATATTCGTCACGCTGAGCAGGGGTGGAACTCTTTGCTCGGCACCGCGGAGCCTGACGCTTACTGACCTGGAAGGAACAATCAACGAGGCCAGAGCAACCGTGATGATGGCAACGCCAAGTCTAGCGGCACTTCTTCGACCCTCCCGGTTGACCACTCTTCAATCTTTGTGGACAATGGGAGAAAAGCTCAACCGGACAGTCATCGAAAACTTCACTCAAAAGGCGCACAATAACTACCTGAACGGGGATTCTGTTCCAACAGCAAGGATGCTAGTCAACGCATATGGTCCCACCGAAGCAGCAATCAACTGCACATTCCTCGCACCGGTCGAGTATCATACCCGTGGGTCCATCATTGGCGAGCCACTGCCCACATGCGCAATGTTTGTCCTCGATCCAGCCTCCGATACCCCCAAACCTATTCCAGCTGGTTTTGCCGGAGAACTTGCAATTGGAGGACCTCAGATCAGCCAAGGCTACTTGAACCGCCCGAAAGAAACTGCCAGATCCTTTGTCCACAGTTCAGAGTACGGATACCTCTACCGAACTGGTGACTTGGCTCGCATTGTCTGGGACGAGAAAGGCGCGCAAGTCATTGAGTTCCTTGGGAGAATCACATCTGACCAGGTGAAGATCAGCGGTCGTCGGGTTGAATTGGGGGAGATCGAGTCTGTCCTTGCCACCTTGACTGGAGTGCGGGAGATCGTGGCGGTGGTCCCCAAGCGTGCTGCAACGGTACAAGGCAGTGAGCAAATTGTAGCATGCATTGTGACGGATTCACCTAGTGAAGACGCGCTACGGGAATTCGTACGATCGGCCGATGAATTTACACATCGTCATCTTGCTGCATATATGTGTCCATCTTCCTATGTCTTCTTTGACTCAATCCCGCGCGCAAGCTCTGGTAAGGCCGACCGTAACGCTATCGACAGCATGCTGCAACAAGGCGAAGATAGTGGTATGAAGTTCTACATCCCCTCGAACGAAGTTTCGGAAGCGCGGGCCACGGCGCGGGGCAAGTGGGACGCGGTTGAGGATGAGAAAGCTCCGGAGCTACAAACCCTAGTCCTCGATCTCATCGCACAGACCACTGGCCAGGAGATCTCTATGATCAAACCCAACACGAGTCTCTACACACTGGGATTGGACTCTCTGGGCGTGATGCGATTATTACAGAAGCTGAGGGATCAATCCATCGACAATTTATCTGTGGGAGATGTACTACAGTCAAATACAGTTAACGGGCTACTCTCGCTCATCCTGAATGGTAAAGCGAACCTAGGAGGACTTACCAATGGACAGCTGGTGGATCATTCGTGTATGTCCGTGGAGGAGCAGCTGCAAGCGTTTAACGACACGAATCTGTCGACATGCGCGGAAAGGCTTGGAATTAGCCCCGAGACAATTCAGACAGTCCTGCCCACCACGGAAACGCAGTCTGGTATGCTAACGAGCTTCTTACGTACCTCAGACGATAGCTCGTTTGCTACTCAGTCGTACATCTATCATTCTGTGATTTCGCTCGAGCCTCATGTGGATATTGAGCGGCTCAAGAAGGCCTGGGAGTCCGTGATCGCAAGTTATGATTCTTTCCGAACGAGTTTCTGCTGGATTGACGATGGCATGGCTCCCTTTGCGCAATGTATCATCAAAGAAGATGCAGCATCTACACCGAACTGGGCTGTCTATCATACATCTGGGGATTCCACGCACAAAGATGTCCTGACCGAGGCACTTCGAGAAGCGGAAAACACAGTTTCCCTTGACTCACCGTGGAAACTATCATTGCTTGAGTCTTCGCATGACAAGGTTATCGTATTGAGCATGTTCCACGGTATATTCGACGGGGGTTCGTTGCAACTTCTCTTGGAAGACGTGTCTTCCGTTTATAATGGACAGCCGCCAGCATGCAGGACGTCGTTAGAGCATGTTGTTGTAAACCATTTTCAGGCAAACCAAACAGCAACATCGAACTTTTGGAAGGAATACCTCAATGACTATTCGCCAATTGCTTTCCCTTCTCTTACCCCTTACAGACCTCCCGCCGTTAAGTCGACCGGCTGCGCCGAAATCACTGCTCGCACAACCCATGACATTCTTAAGCAACGATCCAGGACAGTCGGTTCCACACCACTTTCTGTCCTGCAAGCAGCCTGGGCCTCTCTTCTACTCGCGTATACTGGAACGCAAGATCAGGACGTGGTCATGGGAAGTGTTGTATCTGGACGTTTTGATCCTGACTCCGAAATCTGCATTGGTCCGACTTTCACGACGATTCCTACCAGGTTGGCGCTAGGCCAGATTTCCAAAGCCGGGGAAAAATTGTGGACAAACAAATCGGTCGTCGCTCATTTAGCGAGTCTGAACGCAAAAGCCCTATCCCATCTACAACCCCGTCTCGGCTCGTTAGTCACCGCTGATGGTAGACTTCCCTATGACACGGTTCTTGCCTACCAGGACTTCAGCGCCGGTTCCAGTATCAGTGGTCCATGGACGACAATCGATCATCCCCCAATGGCGAACGATTACGCCGTGATGATCGAGGTTTGGCCTGCGGCAGACTCATCATTGACCCTGCGTGCAAGCTTCAGTCTCTCTCAAATGGACCGCGACGGGGCCGAGGTGATGCTTCATCAATTGGACGATATCATTGCGTTTATACTTGAGAATCCCGATGGAGATTTCGAGAACGCTCTGCTGTATACTCGTCCTGACCTCAAGGCATTATACAACCCAATGCCGAAGATGGCCGATGAAGTTTCGGACAGACATCTGATACATACCAAATTTGAGGATCATGCAAATTCACATCCAGACGACATGGCGCTTCTATTCAAGTACGATCTTGATGATGACGAAAATCCGCAGAACATCTCATGGACGTATGGGGAGCTTAATGCGCGGGCAGATAATTTGGCAGCATATCTTTGCGAGACGTACGAGCAGTTGACAAACACAGTAGTACCCATTTGTATCGAGAAGAGTCCGGCGATGTATATTGCAATTCTGGGTATTCTCAAAGCTGGCGGCGCATGGTGCCCCATTGATACATTTTCTCCCGCACAGCGTCGGCATGATCTGATCAACCGAACTGGAGCCAGAGTACTCCTCGTCTCTAGTGAGGATGGAAAGCAACCCAAGGATGCCATACCCCTCGGTATCGACGTCGTTGATGTTAGGAAATACGCTGATCCGCTGGTGAGTTGGCCGAGCATCGGCCGAGGCAGCTCGAAGAAGCTGTCGAGTCCGGCAGGCATTGCATACCTGATTTGGACGAGTGGAACCACTGGTGCTCCCAAGGGTGTGCCTATCACTCACTCAGCTGCTGTGTCCTGTTTCAAGTCGCTCAAGAAGGACATACCATCTGACGTTTCCGGCGGTGTTGTGCGATGCTTGCAATTCTCTCAACATACATTCGATGTGTCAATCCAGGACCTCTTCTACGCGTGGAGCTTGGGAGGGGTGCTCATCTCTGCAACTAGAGAAATCATGCTTGGCTCGTTCGCAAAGTTGGCGAATACCACTCGAGCAACCCATGCGCATCTGACTCCTGCCTTCGCTGCTGGTGTGCCGAGAAAAAGCTGTGAAACGCTGGAGGTAATTACCATGATCGGCGAGAAGCTAACACAGCATGTTGCCGACGACTGGGGCACAGATATGAGAGCCTACAACACATATGGCCCGGCAGAAGTGACTATCGTCTCAACCGTACGAGAATTTGGAAACGAGTGCAGGAACATCAAGAGCGCCAATGTTGGCTGGCCTATGGAAAGCGTCTCGGTTTTCGTCACGAGGAATCGGCAAATTGTGATGAAAAACGCAGTTGGGGAGTTGGCGTTGGGTGGTCCACAACTTTCTCCGGGATACTTGAATCAAGAGGATGTCACCAAGGCGAAGTACGTCTGGAGCGACGAAGCTAGACAGATTCTCTACTACACGGGAGATCTTGTTCGAATGCTCGCTGACGGGTCGCTGGAGTTCATGAATCGTGTTGACGACTTGGTGAAACTTGGTGGTATCCGGATTGAATTGAGCGAGATCAGCTTCGCACTGGGTGGATGCCACCCGCTGGTTGAGAATATCGAGACACTCCATATTGACCGCCCAGATCGGCCGAGCAAGGTCCTCGTTGCTTTCCTCTCTGCCTCGAATGCCACTGGAGCCGATGCCGGTGATGACCTTTTACTACTCAACGATTCTGCTCTGGAGATTGCTCTCTCTACACGCGAGAAGGCGCATACGGCTCTCCCTGCTTATATGATTCCGTCCGTGTACCTCGTGGTGAAGCGCATTCCTCGCACCCAATCCGCTAAAACAGATCGTCGCGCGCTGCAAGCTGCATATGCTTCAGTGGATATTGAGGATTGGGAGAATCGGATGAATCCTGAAAACAATGCTCCAGGTCACCCCACGGACGACCCAGTGGCATCCGACGCAATGGAAAAGATTGTGCACATGATAGCCTCCCTTATCAATATTTCACCTTCGGTTATAACTAGGGCGAGCAGGCTTAGAAGTCTAGGTATTGACTCTATCCACGCAGTTCGTCTCGCATCAAGACTCAAAGAGGCCGGTTATCAACTTTCTTTCATTGAAGTCATCAACTGCGTCATAGTACAGGATTTGATTCGACTATCCACATTCTCTCCTGAGGCTGATGCAGCGCCAGCTGCCGAGTTCGATATTAACCTCTTCAATGATCAGTGGCACGACATCGTGGCCTCGAAGGTTGACGGCGAACTTTTCACCGTGAGAGCAACCCCGATCCAGGAGAGCCTGTTAAGTGAGACAATGGGTACTTATAACCTGTACTGGAGTAATCACTTCTTTTCCCTTGACCGATCTGTTGATGTGACACGGTTGAAACAAGCTTGGCTTGCACTTTGTCAAAAGAATGAGGCCTTGCGAACTGGGTTTATTCCTGTTGCCGAGGTGGATAACAGCTCTCGCAAGGATGAACTGGACTTCTCCATCTTGCAAGTACTTTATGATCACCCCGCTCTCGATTGGGAGTATGTGGTGTGCGAGGAGCATGAGTGGGATCGATTGCTCCACTCTCGCATTGAAGGTGTCATGAAGACGCACCAGAAGACATATTTCAGACAGCCCCCCTGGGCAGTTACTGTTTTGGACAGGGGTGTAGAGAGGGTTATGGTACTGACTATTCATCATTCTATCCATGATGGACCTTCTTTAGATCTGATTGAAAAGGATCTGCGCTCTGCATATACTGGCAAGCCACCCTCCAGACATCAACTTAGGAGTGCGCTCTCCAAGATCCTTCCGACGGAGGAAATGGCGGCTGGGACCCGAAGTTTCTGGAACTCTGAGCTACAGAAATACTCTGAGCTTGATGCCCCCGCGTGGCCGGACTTGACTGGGAAGAGGACGCCAGAGACCGCTGCACAGGAGCACAATCTTATCTCCGAGCAAATACCCATGACGGAGCCTCTTGAAAAGCTTCAATCCATCTCGGCCGAGCTGGGTGTTTCCTCTATTGCTTCCCTCATTCGTGCAGCATGGGGATTCGTGTCTCTGAGTTACCTTGGCGTTCCAGCGGCTGTGTTTGCAGAGACAGTTTCTGATCGTGTTCTACATGCTGACCTCGACAATGGCATTGGTCCCTTGATTTCTGTTGTGCCAGTGCCATTTAATCCTACAGGAACTGTCCGGGAGGTTCTCGCAGAACAGCAGCGTATCTCTACGCAGTCGAGGAAGTACCGCCATATACACGCTCGCGAGGTGCGCAGGATGTTAAAACGGCCTCGTGGTGAGCCCTTGTATCCGGCAATATTCGCCTTCCACCCGGCGGGTGCAGAGGCCGACGTCACTACTGATCCAGATCTGTGGCGTGAGCTTGAGGATCGAATAGGGTTGCACGTGGAGCACCCTATGGCATTCAATGTACTGCAGAATGCCGATGGATCCCTGATCCTAGAAGCGTTTTCCGATGCATCTCTCATGAGCCATGAACACCTGTCTATCTTTGTCCGTCAGGTTGATAGTCTCGTCTGCGCGATGTTGGCGAACCCAGACAAGGAGCTACGGGAACTCGTCAATTACCTTCCTCCCACGCTCAAATCAAAATCGTCGCAGCATGTGAGTGAGGCAGTTAAGAACTCAGTTTACCTCAGCCCAACGTACTGGCTGGAGCTCAACGCCAGGGAACATCCGGAGTGGACAGCCGTCGAAGTGGCCAGCAGCATCAGCGCAAGCGGCATCGAGAAGCAAAGCATGAGCTATGGTACACTTAATGCTGCAGCCAACTGCGTGGCGGCCTTCATCGCCTCACTGGGATACAAAAGTAGGATGATTGCCGTTTGCGCGGGACGGAACCTTCCGTCTTACCCCGTCATTGTCGGTGTCTTCAAATCAGGAAATACCTATCTCCCCATTGACAATAACCTACCAAATGATCGGAAAGCATTTCTCATCGAGGATGGCAACTGCCCGCTTGTCTTCACCGAGTCCGCATTTGCGGCCACATTCTCAGATGTCCCTGAAACGTGCCGTGTGATGTGCATTGATCATCCCTCTTTCGTTGATTCGCTGGCAGGCATGCCCACCGACAATCGGGCTTATGCATGTGATCCACAAGATAATTCCTACCTGCTTTACACATCAGGCTCTACAGGGAAGCCTAAGGGTGTCATGGTGTCAAGGGCGAATCTGTCGGCATTCATCGAATCGTTCTCGGAATTCGTTTGTCGAGTGGCGCCAGCCACTCTGGAACTTGGTGGTCGAGGCCGGTATCTTGCACAGGCCAGTCGAGCGTTCGATGTCCATTTGCTGGAAATGTTCTTCGCCTGGCGTCATGGCATGGCCTCCGTAACTGCTGAGCGATCAATGCTTTTGGATGATCTTCAGTTGACAATCACGAAATGGGGCGTTACTCATGCCAGCATGGTGCCATCTTTGGTTGACCAGACAAATCTACGGCCTGAACTATGCCCGGAACTCAAGTACCTGAGTGTTGGAGGAGAGAAGATTTCGAAGAGAGTGTTAGACACTTGGGCTGGGTTGCCGCATGTCGCCCTGGCCAATGCATATGGACCAACGGAAGTAACTATTGGTTGCACATTCGCCCACGTGGGCAAAGAAACCACCATTCGGAATATTGGGCCTCCCCTGAGCGCCTGCACTTGCCATGTTCTCATCCCCGGCACCATGAACTACGCCCTCCGTGGTCAAACAGGAGAATTGTGTTTCACCGGTGACATTGTGGGCAACGGATATTTAAACAGGCCCGATGCGACTGGCTTTGTGCAAGGCCCTGACGGCGAAAAAATGTACAGAACCGGTGACATTGGTCGCTTGATGAGCGATGACTCTGTGGAATACGTTGGTCGAGGCGACGACCAAACCAAGATCCGCGGGCAGCGGTTGGAACTCGGGGAGGTCTCAGAGGTTATTCGTTCCTCTTCTCCTGTTGAGATTGGCGTGGTCACCACGGTTGCGAAACACCCCGGTCTCGCGAGACCGCAGCTCATCTCGTTCATTGCCCGAGCTGGTGACAGGAGCCGTCGGCGTAGTGGAGATGCAACCATAATTCACTCTGACTTGGCAACCTTGGGCAAGGAACTCCGGGACGGCTGCCAGCGGAAGCTGCCAGCCTACATGGTTCCCGAGATCGTCCTGCCAATCACATATATCCCATTGGCACCAATGTCAGGAAAGGCAAATATCAAGGAGCTGCACGGCATGTTCTCAAGCTTGCCCCTGGCAAGCATTCTACAAGGAAACAATCCAGGAACCACCGACGCTGCTGCATTCACTGGTAGGCCTTTAACTTCCGATGAAGAGGCTGTAGTCAACGAAATCTGCGCTGTGATTAAGATTGAACGCGAGAATATCAATCCATTGACGAATATTTTCGAGATCGGCTTGGATAGCTTGAGCGCAATCAGCCTATCAGTGAAGCTTCGGAGGATAGGGTATGACGCTACTGTCGCCCTTGTGATGGACAACCCGGTCGTAGAGCAGCTTGCTCAACTCCCCAGAAAATCAACCGAGGTCGCGGCAGATCCGCACGATTCAGAGTTGACGAAGCGACTCGCTGAGCTCGAGGCCGAATACCACCAGAGCTATACCTCGGCTGCGAATTCCGGCCAGGTAGTCGTACGGCCATGCCTTCCTCTTCAGGAGGGTCTTGTCGCACGCTCCATCAATAGCGAAGGGGATCAGCTCTATGTCAACCATATTGCTCTCAAGCTCGATCCCGGTGTTGAGTCTGAGCGATTGAGGTCCGCATGGCAAGCTACTACTGACAATAATGAGATCCTCCGAACTTGCTTCGCTCCTTTGGAGAAAGAGATCGTCCAAGTTGTTCTCCCCCCTGGCCGTCCAATGTCATGGACGGAAGGCTCATGCGACGGTCTCGAAGAATGTATTACACAGCAAAGAGCGAAGCAGCAAGATATTTCTCGCGGCATCATCGAAAACATCACAGATGTCCCTCCAGTGCGATTCCACTTGGCAAGGTCATCGTCATCAAATAATCCGTTGGTTTTGTTCATCGCGATTCACCATGCTCTCTATGACGGCGAATCATTCTCGATGCTCCTGGAGGACGTTGCAGCGCGTAACGTAGGAGAGTCTGTGACCCAGCGAGGCTCCCCGGCTGCTTTCATCAACCACGTATATGGTCAGAGCCTGGAGATGGCCCAGCAACACTGGGTGAGCGCGTTGAGTGATTGTCGGCCTACAGTCTTCCGCGCTGACACTGGTGCTGTGGAGGAGACGACTTTCGTAAACAGGAAGCTCCGTGCCGGACTGGCTGAACTCGAGCGTCATTCAGCCAGTTTGCACACTACTGTTCCGTCTCTGATGCAGGCACTCTTCGCCCTTCTCCTGGCTGATAGAGTCAACTCGTCCGACGTCACTTATGGACTTGTACTCTCCGGTCGAGCTGTGGCAGTCCCTGATGCAGATTCCGTGCTCCTGCCTTGTATTACAACCATTCCGGCTCGCTTGAATACCAATGGCCTGACAACTGTCGCGGAGGTTGTCCGGTCCGTTCACCAATCAACCGCCCGGTCTCTTGAGTATCAGCACACCTCGCTGCGCCGTATTCAACGTTGGCTGGAGTCGGAAAAGCCTCTCTTCGACTGCCTCTTCTCTTACATCCGCAGCACACCAGCACCCAATCACAAGTTCTGGGAACAACTCGAGAGTACCATGCCTTCCGAGTACCCGCTCGCTGTCGAAGTCGAAGCGAATAATGAAAAGGACGAAGTGTACGTTCACTGTGGCTTTTCGCCATCGTTCGGTTCGGCCGATCGCGGGCAGGAATTTGTTGAGAAACTAGACGCACTGTTATCGGCTCTCTTGTCAGATGATATTGCGTTGGACAGCTTCAGCCTTGCTGGCTCTGGGACTTCCGGTTCACGCGCAACTGAGGTGAAATGGGATGCAGCAACCTGGTCTACAACTGAGACAAAGATTCGGGACGTCACGGCGGCTTTCTGTGGTCTTGACGTGGTGAACGTGTCGAAGGGGACGTCATTTATCAGCCTCGGTATCGACTCGGTGACGGCTATCCAATTTGCACGGAAACTCCGCGAGCTGGAGTTTGAAGTTGCACCATCCGATGTCATGCGCTTCCCGTGTGTTGGCGCATTAGCCAAACACATTGGCGAGCGTTCAGCTGGGGGGCGTCAGTCAGCTCACTCCGAAGACAAGAAGCCCCGAGCCTCGCTTGCAGCTCACCGTGACAACGTTCGTCTTCTTGGTGATGGAGATTCAGTGGCGGGAATGTTTGAATGCACGCCTCTGCAAGCGGGCATGATTACTCGGACACTCGGATCTGATTCTCAGGTTTATGTGCACCCCCACATTGTTCGACTTACCGATGGTGTTGACATTGATGGTCTCAAGAATGCCATTGCAGAGGTCGTTTCGAAAAACGATATCCTCCGTACTTCGTTCCACCCCATCACTGAGAATGGAGTTATCTGGGTCGGTGCAGTCCACGCAAATCCTCCTCTGCAGTGGAAGGAGATCACATTGTCATCGGACGCGGATGTCATCGCCGAGCTAACGTCCCTCTACTCGTTTCGTGAGGTGGCCGATTTCGAAAGTCCACCTCTGAGATTTGTGCTGGCTCATAGCGAAAACGAGAAACTTTTCGTTGTCCTCATGCATCATGCTCTTTATGATGGTGCCTCACTGCCTCTCCTCTTTGAGGATTTGGCTGCTGCTTACCGCGGTCAAGCTACGGCAGATCGTCCTCAATTTTCTGAGGTTGCCCACCACATCGTGGAAGGCCAGAATGGCTCTTGCGATTTCTGGACGAAGAAACTGGCTGGTTACGAGCCTGTCGAGATCCCTACGCTCTCCTCATCCGATGCTACTGAGCGCATGCTTCTTTCAGAGCGCCAAATCGGCCTTGACGTGGAGAAGGTCGTTGAAAGTTGCAAGGCCATGGAGGTAACCGTTCAAAGTGTCGCCCTCTTGGCATATGCAAAGGTCCTCGCTTGCCTGGTCGGGAAGCGCGATGTTGTCTTCGGTCAAGTCCTCGCTGGTCGCTCACTGTCGGTTCCTGGTGCCGACCAGACCATTGGGCCCCTGTTTAACACTGTAGCTCAGAGAGTCTCATTTGAGCCTAAATTCTTGAGCAACAGGGAGATGGCCCAACGAGTCCAACAACTTACCTCTGAGTCGCAGGTCTTCCAGCATGCGCCTCTGAAGGATGTGCAAAAGGCTCTGAGGCAAGAGCATGGCATGAATGCTGCCTCGCTATTCGACACACTCTTTGTATTCCAGAAAAGCGCTGATCTTACAACTAACACGCCGGATGAACAACAGACTTGGAGACCCTTCGAAACGGACGGATACGCTGCGCAGGCTGAACATAAACTCAATTTGGAGGTAGACCACGGCCGAAAAGCTATTGTCGTCAGCGCCTCCGGCGACGGACGCTACATTTGCCAACAAACCCTTGATCAGTTCATGACGGACTTCTGTACAGCATTCCAACATATTATTGATCATCCGAGCAGATGCGCCACTGCTGCGCCAGAGCAGCTTGGGGGACTGCCACTTCGATTGTCCCAGGCTAAACAACCAGAGCGAGGCGACAGCGAGTATGATGAACCTGCACACGAGTCGATTGTTCGTGACGTCCTCGCTGAGGTGGCTGGCGTTCCAGTCGACACCATCACGCCAAGCACCAGCATTTACAACATTGGTTTAGACTCATTGTCTGCCATTCGCATCGCTACGATCTGCCGCAGCAGGGGGTTAAAGGCAAGTGTGGCTGATGTTTTGCAAGGAAATACCCTACGGGGCATCAGTTCACGGATTGTATCCACGGTCGAGGAACGCGTTTCCACTCAGGAGCCCTTGATTGAAAACTACGAAGCCGTTGAGAAGGCAGTCCTCCAGCGACTCGGACTAAACAAGGACGCTGTCGAGACTATTCTGCCGTGTCTCAGTGGTCAGCTGCACCATCTTGCCAGCTGGTTGAAGTCCGGCCGGACCTTGTTCGAACCTGCCTGGTCTTACGACAGCCCGGAGCGTATCGATACTGCTAAGCTTCAGGAGGCGTGGAACCAACTCCGGCAACGTCATCCCATTCTAAGAACCTGCTTCGCGGCCACTTCACCGTCAATGGCCGTACAGGTTGTGCTCAAACAGGCACCACAAAACGTGGAGATATTCAAGGTCGTCGAGTCTCCCGCATGCATTGAAGAAGCGGCAAAAACCCAGGCTAGGGAAGAGGCCTTGAATCCATCATCTTTGTTTGTCCCTCCCGTCCGCCTCCGTCTTCTGAAGGCTAGCGACAAGGACGGGATACAGGTATACATCAATCACGCTGCATATGATGCATGGACAATGCCAATGTTTGTCTCTGAGCTCGCACAGCTCTACCGCGGGGAATCAATCGAGTCAAACCCGGACTTCCCCTCTTTCGTCGAACACGCCACGCGCTCTCTGCGAGAAGTCGATGAACAAACCTACTGGTCTTCGCAGGTCGGCTCCAGCGTCCCAACGATCATCAAGCCCAAGTACCAGGAACTCCCGAGGCAATCATTCATCGGCGTATGGGAGAAGGTCAAGAACCTGTCTCTGCTAGAAAGGACCTGTCGTTCTGCAGGCCTCAGTCTCCAGAGCGTAGTCCTACTCGCCGTATCCCGCTCTCTCGCAAGAATGACTGGTGTCCAAACACCCACCATTGGCTTATACCAAACAGGTCGCTCCGCCTCATTCAATAACATCGAGCGTCTCTCCGGACCTTGTCTAAACGTCACGCCGTTTACTTTCCCCAGCCCCGGAGCTAAAGCTGCGAGCAACGCGTTGGACGAAGTGCAAGCAATCCAAACCTCCCTTGCAGAACGTGTCCTCTACGAGCAGAGCTACCTCCGGGAGATCCTAGCCAAATGGGCCAGTACTAAGGGTAGAGGAGCGCTATTCAACACTTGGGTTAATCTCCTCTGGATGCACCAGCCCTCTACCCGACGTGATTCAGATTCACCCGCAGAGTCCGATCTCTTCCGCCCTCTGCGGATCGGAGTGCCAACGGACTTCATGCCCGCTACTCCGTTACCGGACCTGAGCGGAGATGCTACCTCCGTCTCGGCGTTGGATACCTCATACCTACCTGATGAGAATCTTTATATTGATATTGGGCCTGATCCTAGTACTGATACCATCGGGTTTGGTGTCCGCGTGGAAGGTGGAGTTTTGACAGAGGCCGAAGTGCGTGAGATGGTGGATGATGTTAGTGGTGAGATTGAGGGGATTATGGCTACCATCCAGTGAGGATAACACACTCTAAGCGTTGTGTTTGTTTGTATGTTTATTAAGAGAGCCATGAGGGGTTGAAAGATGAAGAGTTTAGAAGTGCGCTGTGGCTGAGTGGGCTGATTCTATGATCATTTCTGTATTGTGATGAATAAAGCAAGGATAGACTCAAAAGAAGTATACACAATAGACAGAATTTAAATGTTTAGATGTTTGACCGGTCTGGATCAGCGAGTAGAGTTTGTCTATAACCTTCTGGTTTTCTTTAGGTGCGGAAAAATGAAATAAGACGCCAACGAACTCCATTGGATCATCCTCTAATACAAAGGAACATCTGCAACAATCAGTCATAATCTAACTTGTAGATCCACTAAGACAAAGCTACATATTTGGTTTCGAGTTCAGCTACACCCTTGTGGCAGCGTAGTTTCCATTCTCCCATAAATTCAAGACCAAGTTCCAGCTGCAATCTCGTTATTCAGATTATCACATGCAATAAGCGAAGGCATCATTCGCTCTGCATGATATTTCAAGATATGGGGTGCACCCATCTTGCCAGGTAAATAGCTGAGGGAGCAGAGAAGATACATCCCGTGCAGACTTTTAGTTAGTCCCCTAAGTTCCTTTCGCGATTGCCAACGACGAGTATGATTCAGACATGCAATTGTCGATTCAGACATCCTGCAACGGGAAGCTCGTGATACCTTTGGGCCAAATCCATTTCAAAATATCATCACGGCCGTACACGGAAAAGGAAGACGACTCCCGTGCGGGGTAATCAAACGCTGTGCGAGTCATCTTGATGTCGACGACACCAGATACAGAATTGGAGGATCTGGTCACCGCGAAATCGTGCAAAAAGTGAGTAAGGTAAGGGGCGCGTACGCATAATGGAGGGGCCTGAGGTTGCAGTTCGGAGGTTGGAAGAAGTCTGAGACTGGCGAGGCGCCTGGTGGATTGGGATGAGAGTATTGTATTGAATATGCTCTCCGCCAACCGATCATCAATGACTGCGTTGATATACAATGCTCTTGCTTCCCAGACTATGGCGGATTCGTACCTGGCGAGAGAGTCCGGTATAGTGGAAGGAGCTACATTGTCATGAGAGTCACCTGCACTGGGGAAGTAATCGAGCTTTACGCAGAGGTGCACTAGAGAAGGGAAACGACCGATTGCTTTGTAAACATTTACCTCGGGAGCTAGACCCTGCACACGGTGGACGATGAGGTGCAGCTCTCGGAGGACGGGACACTTGTTCGCAAAACGGGCAATTTCCTGCGCGTTGTAGTATGGACGTGTCTGTCTCTGCGTCTGGACGTCGTGTTGAATGTTGCGTGAGTCTAGTCCGAGGCTCTCTAGTGTGGCACCGTGTCTGGACAAGACCTTGCTGATGAAGGATGCGTTGCGGTTTCCAACTAACCATAGACCCTTGAGCGGTGGCAATGACTTCATCATCTCTTCCACCGAGCGCCAGTACTCGACGCTTCTCCTGGGTGTCACCCGTAGGTTGAGTTCGAGCCGTTCGAGACGCTGAAAGGACGGTGCAACCCCGCAAATCGTTCGAGCAAGGGCGGGTTCATCAATACGGCCGATGCTCAATGTACGCAGATGTCCTATATCGGTCTTCTGACGCCATTGATTGAAGCGCTGGACTGACATCGCGGTGTTCAGGGAAAATGACAAAGTTTCGAGACGGGCAATGGTATCGGACGCTCCATCAGTCGGCTCGAAGCGGTAGATACGCTGGTCGACAAAGTCAATCTCTGGCACCAGTACGAGATCGACCTTTTTCAAATTTGGGGCCAGAGATAGCGAGCGCAGAATGGCTGACTCGATTACCTCGTCATTTCCGGCATTGCGATAGTAATAGCAGCGGATTGAGTGGAGGCACGGCGAGGTGACCACAGCTATATCCTTATCGCTAAGCCCTTGGTATTTCCAAGCTTGGAGGTAGTAATAGAGTAAGTTCAACTTGCCGGAAGGGTGGTATTTGTGTAGAGCGTCCAGGACTTCTTGCGGAAAGCGCAGAGCACGAACCCAATTCAGCTCTCTCAGGTTCGACACGGCCGCGATGAACCTGGCGAGCGAGGCATAGTCGGGGGTAGTGGTTTCCCTGCGACAAAGCCGGAAAGTGTGCCTCTGCCAGAGCTCACGATCGAGGAAATTATCCAGCATGATAGGTCCCTCTTCATCTTCCTGCAAAGCAGCTAGTTGGAGACTCTGCTTCCCGCTTCGCCCGACGAGGTCCAGGCGACGCAGGTATCGAAGGTATTGCTTGCGCAGTGGATGTTTCAGCAGTTGTTCAACGTCTGCTTGGAGTCGTGCCGTTGTAGTGAGGCATAGCTGTAGCCTTTCGTACAGAAAAGGCACGGCAGCCTGATACCAGGTATGGTTCGCAAGACTCAACGCTTGCAGAGTCTCCCTGCCGGTTTCCATGGCCTGGATGCCTTATGTCAGTGGACGCATTCACTCAGAAAAGGAAACACTTACTGATGCACATATCATGTGCTTGATCTCAAAGGGAAGGTTGTCCATTATTAGGAGTCTAGGAGACGAAAGGAGGAGGAAGAGATGATGGCCAGCGATCTGCCTTTTATATTAGAGAATGTGAAGAGGGAGTGAAGCAGTACGCATTTTCTCGCATCCTTACACATTCATTCACACTAGATCCCTCCTTGACATTCTCTCACTCTCTACTTTTGCTCCTGTGGCTCTTCTTCCGTCCTCACCTTCCTTCACACGCTCCAAGCAAGATTCTCAAGCCAGAGGCAATGTACTGGAAGGATACACTGATTTTGAGAACTTGCCTTCCATAGCAGCCAAAAAGTAGAGTGTTATTTCCCCAGCCCCGGAGCTAAAGCTGCGAGCAACGCGTTGGACGAAGTGCAAGCAATCCAAACCTCCCTTGCAGAACGTGTCCTCTACGAGCAGAGCTGCCTCCGCGATATCCTGGCCAAATGGGCCAGTACCAAGGGTAGAGGAGCGCTATTCAACACTTGGGTTAATCTCCTCTGGATGCACCAGCCCTCTACCCGACGTGATTCATATCAGCAGCGAGCTCCTTCCCTCTCAGTCGTGGCACAATCCAGGGCACGGGGAAGGCTGAGAACATCATCTCATTTACTTTCATGAACCCTTATCAGGTTTGTTGCCTGTGTGAGTTAGACGTCTACTGTATCAACCATACAGAAGTAATACGAACCACGCGGTCGGGGACATACCGTAGCCTGAACACTTCTTCTGAAAATACAAGTAGCTCCACCAAATAAAGTGCGGTATGCAATTCTGCCTTGGCTAGCTAAATTGTAGGCCAACAGATAATCCCAAGCAATCGAGCATCATTCATACAAATCACCATGCTGAGCCAGCCATCGCCGTGATCACTGCATCATCTAACAATGCGCAACGCTAGGAACATTCTCGCAGCTACCATAGGTCTGGCCGCCAGTGACCTCAACGCTCGTCCAGGTCCAATTCGAGCAGGCTCCACTGCCACAGACAATAGCGATATTGTGCCCGCTGGACGCCACGGCGCCTTTACCACTGATACTCTTCATGGTCAGGTCGGTGATGGGGATGCCGGACGTCGGATCGCCCTTGAGATCGCCGCCGTCGTAGTTTTGTTCGATGAGGATACCGTACCTTGATGGTGTTAGCTTGTGTCAGACTGCTGGTAGGCAGAGGGGAACTGACTTGCGGATGGAGCTCAGGGTGATTCCTGAGTAGGTGATTCCCTTGATTGTGCCAGTCTTCCCTTTGGAGGCTTTGATGCGGAGGCCTAGTTCATCGTTAGAAGGTCCTTCTGTTGATATAGGATGAACGTACCGTTATCTGACTTCGTGACCTGGGAGTTCGTAAAGGAAACGTTCTCGACGGTATTATCAGACCGGCCACCAACGCTACCAATCGACAGGCCATGGCCACCGGAGCAGAGCCCACCGGTAAAGGTAATACCCGTACCGGAGTTGACAGCGACACAGTCATCCTGGTTGTAGACTTTCGCGCCTGAGATGATAATGTTGGAACTGGATCCAATATCGAAGGCGTCGGTGTTGTGGCCGCCTTGGGTGTCACCGGCGGAATCGTCGATCGTCATGTCGGTGATGGTCAGGCCATCGCATCCGTTGATGCTGACCGCCTGGACAGGGGTATTCAGAATGTGCAGATTGGTGATGGACGACGACGAGGTGAGGTCGTGCGCGGCGAAGAACTTGGGCTTCGTCTTGCCGCCGTTACCGCCCTGACCGTCCCACCAGCGGGCGCCGTCGGGGTTCAGCGTCGCGCCCGACGCACCCTGGACCTTGATGTTTTTGCCGGATATCTGCAGCAGGGGCCCTGTCCACTCCTTGTAGCCCCAGGTTGTCTGGCCCTCGAAGATGACCTAAGGTAATCAGCCCAGGGTCTAGATGGATTGGGTTGAGATGGGATGCTTACTGTGGTACCGTCTGCCAGATCGCTGAGATCCAGCGTCGTGCCAGCGGGAACAGCAACGTTCGACAGGACGATAGTAGAGCAGGCTTTCTGAGAGGCCATCGCAGCAGCGGCGCCGGTGGATCCGGAGAACGTGCAAGATGCGCGCTTCTCCAGCGTTGTGGACGGCGCAACTGGCTCAGCGACCGGAGAGGCAATCACCTCGGCCGCAGAGGCGAGAAGCACGAGAGAACCTATTAGTTTCAACATTATGATTGCGGTGTCACCCAAATGAAGTGCGTTGTTGATGTCTTGAAGAGTGACCGCTCCTCCGGTCGTTGATCCCTTATATAGGGAATACCACGCCTATACCTGGTGACCTCGTTTCCGGCATTGATGAAGAACCCTAGTGCTCCTCTAGGCTGCAAAGAGGACCCGTTCATCGTTTCTCCTCCAATGCCTCGTCATAGAGCTGCTCTGGCCCTGCTCTATTGGTGGTAAATATTGTCCTGCAGGAATGAAGCGACATCTAAGCAATATGAAGAAAGCTTATGAGGCGGAAGAAAAGCACAAGCACTTCCGTGCAGTTGCTTGCTTCCGGGTAAATGTGGAGGGCAACCAATCGACAGAGAGAAAACGACAGAGTAATGCATTTCATGATGTCGATATTCAGGGTCTTTTGACCCCTGACGGCTGCCTCGGTGTCTCGGCTTCTGGGAACGTCATCTACCCCAGACCGGCTATGTCACTTTTTTTTTCCACCACTCGATTTACCGCGCGCAGTCGGCAATTTCCGTTGCAGAAAGGCAGCCTAGCTTAGTCTGGCATTATTAGTCGTGCTGGCAGGGGTTTAATGTCCCTTTGGAGCACGGATATGCACAGGGGCAAATATCCCGCATCGAATCGGTAGAACTAGCCTCGTATAGCTGAAACACGTCTGGACCTATGCAGGGCCACGACGGATACTTTTCCGCGCCTCATCTGGCTGGAAACTTCCGTGCAAATGATTATGATAAATCAGCTACAGATAAACTTAGGAGTCTGCCAAACATCATGATGATAGAGAATAAATAAGATTTTCCTGACTGTATTCGCAATGTATCCTATTCTAATCGAGCTCCAACCTCAGAGCGTCGTATTGCACATACACGGTCCCCGGTAGAATGGCAGTCTCCGTATCTGTCGCGTTGTACGGCAAATGGAGAGTCAAGGTGTTCTCACCGACCTTAAGCCAGTCCGCAGGGAACTCCATCCGTGAGCGAACCTGGTAGCAGCTGACCGCTGAACGCACAATACAGCTGCTCGACTGGTTAAAGCCAATCACAAAGGAGAGGGGCTCCTTCTGGTCATTGATGTAGCTCTCATGGGAGAGGTTGATGTACGGCTCTGAGGCATTGTACACATCAGTGTTGCCCGAGGCTGTCTTGGCACCGGCAAGCTGGATGGTCAGGCTAGCCTTCTTGGACTTCTTGAGCTGCTTCTCCGTCAGGGAGAAGTTGATTCTCCAGTCGTGGGTCGTGTTGTACTCGATATCCGAGTTGTCGGGTGTGGGGCCAAAGACCGACCAGTGCACCGTGTTGAAGTCCGTCGCCGGGTCGCTGCTGCCGATCTTGTAGTCGATCCCCTTGGGGAAATCGGATTGCCAGTCGTATGCGCCCCAGTAGATCAGATACTCCGGCGGGTGCAGTGGGTGAGTGGGATCGCGCGCGACACCGTGGCGGAACTCGCCGGAGGACTTGTCAGGGGTACCAAGGCGCCAGACCTCTTGGCCGGCGGACTCGGCGACCCATTTCTCTTTCACAGTGGTGGTCTTCCCAGCTTTGACGGTGACTCCGTCTCGCACAAAGTCGCCGAAGATGCCGTCAGCGTAGACGGTCAGTCGATACTTGCCTTCGACAACGCGATCGATGCGGAACTTGCCGCTAGAGTCAACATCCGTCCAGTACTGGTATGAGGACGGAACGGCGCTGTTGTCCTGGAAGTACTGGCCGTCCACAGTAAGGATGGCAATAGAATTGGTAGCGCCCTTCGGAAGGCGGACCTGACCATTGACGCTGCCACGCTTCGAGGAAGGCACATAGCCAACAACGTGCTTGGCGATTGAGTCATAGAACTGGGCGTTCCAGCTGGGGTCAGCCAGCTTTGCAGCTTCCGACCGCAAAGCCTCGAGGGAAGACGTGGAGCCCTTGCCACCATTGAATAGGTAAAACTGAGGGCCGAATGTCCGGTCAAAGCCATTAGTGATGTTGGGTGTACCTTCACCGTGGTGGTTGGAGACAATATAGTTGTAGACGATACCATCGACGGTCAGATCGGAGTGCAGCGGGCCCTATTTTGTTAGTTTCGTCAAGCAACCAAGGCCAAGGGACATACTCCATAGTAAGTATCCTACTCACAACGTTAGCACGGCATCTTGATATGTGGAAGCAATACGAACCTTCGTATTCATGACCAACCAGGCGCCGTAAGTCGAGCCGTTGGAGTTCGTGCCGTCTCCGTAAAGCCCGTGAACGTCGTTATCGCGCCATTCTATAGTCGGTTAGATCTAATCGTACCACATGAGCGAATGCGACTTACGGTTCGAAAACGTGTACTTGGTGAAATACTCCGAGAACTGGGTGTAGTACGCATCGTCTGGGGTGTTGTTGAATCGCCACGTGGCGTCCTGGACAACCACCTGCTTGCTCACAGCATCCTTGCTCGGCAGTGGAGCCGTCTGGAGCTCACTGGACGTAAGATGTGTCCACAACTGCGTGTTCGGCCGGAAGAGCGTGCGGAATTCTTGGAGGTTGCGAAGGAAGGGAGTGGTCTCGTTGTAATAAGCCAGACGGCTGAACATGTGCAGCCCTGTCTCTCCGTCACGCAGGAACCAGTATTGCTGGAACTGCTGTCCAGTGGGAGTATAGGTATCATTCAGGATGACTCCGGCGTATTTCGTTCCGGTCGAGTCGGTTCCTTCGACATACTGCATTCTCGGGTTTGTGGCGCCCGCTGTGTAGAAACCGGAGGGGACGCAGTAGCAGTCGAGGTAGGGTCCGATACCAGTAGAGCCCGATTGAGGTCCGAGAAGATCCTGATCATCAAGGAACATATCGACAACTGATCCCTTGCTCTTGCTCCAAACGGCTTTGAAACGGTCATTGTTGAGAGTGATAGTGCTGTTATCCTCGGCGACCTGCAACGCTGCCAGCGCAACGCCAGCCCAGGCGCACGCCGCACCCAAAGAAATCGCGAAACGCATTGTGGAGGCTAACCGTCGACAATTGAACAACAGCAACGTGAAGCCCATTCGCAGGAATCATGGGGTGACCCTGAGCCATATTTGAACCCGCCTTGGAGTGACAATGATTATGGTCGCGGCATGGAATGCCCCGAGGTCACTTGGGAAGTAACTTCAAGCTCCGCTGCAGCTCCCATGGAAGAGGCCTCAATCAGGGGATGACGGTGTTTAGCGACTTAGCCTATCAAGGAACGGGCCAAGACCGCGGACTGCGGAGCCCCAGAAACCATGGGTGAAATGCGGGGAAACTGTTGGCCCAGAATGTGACTTTTAGCGGGCGCCATGGAGGCGACGGAGAAATTATTCGGCCATCATTAACCCGATGAAAAGGTGAAAGCCCAGAACAGGGGGTGAAGATTGAGACCGAACACCGCTGCGGGGGAGTACGAGTCAAGAGGATACCAGAACGCCCACCGAATGTGTCCTTGTTCCCTCTTCCAATTCGTTTGCCCCGTGTTGTCGTTCCTAATGCTTGAGCACGCCACGCCTTCAGCCTAGTCTAGGAACAGAAACAATGCAATGAGGGAAATTGACCCGATTGAGCTACATTTCCGCTGGAATTGCCATACCACGCGGTTCCCACAAGAATTATCGAAGGTTCTGCCAATATGTCCATGAGTCCGGTAGTCATAGTCTGGCGTCTACTGCAGCAAAAACGACCGGTATTCGGTTCCTTGAGATATGATTTGCATCGCTAAGCCGAAGCCAACACGTCGATCCAAGAGTAGATTAGATAGTCATCAGGGCAAGATGTTTCCGATTGGTTGAAGGGCAGAAATCCTGACAGGAATGAAATTTATCAGCGAATGCATTGAGACGCTTGTCAGGGTGATCGCATAAACCGACGTCATTCAGTTACTGCCGCTCGATCGGAGCACAGATGCGCAGCTGGTCGTATTCGTCCTAATCAAGTGGCATGTTCAATACTCGGTAGAGTCGGAGCAGCCTCATCTCACGAAACAGTTGAATGCAACTCAATAAAGATTACTCGGCACGCTGTTCAGCCATGACATGTCCTGGAAGTCAGGTATATCGAACCCATCCAGCAAGATTGCATTCATGCCTTCGCCAAGGGACATGTCGTTCGTGGTGTTGAAAGTGCTGGCTTGAGCATTGGTTGACGGCCCGTTCCGTCGCGGTCCTTCCGAGACGACCTTTTCGTAGAGGATCTCCAACGCTGCGACGCACCGTCGAGCTGATGAGCTGTAGCTATGGTAGCTTCGCAATATCTCAAGGGCGCAGTTCCAGGATCTGGTCATCGCTGTTTCTGTTACTTCTTCGAGTATAGCCGATCGGAGACGCCCGGCAATCAGCACAGTTGCTGCCGTGTAGACATCTTCCCTGTCAGTACATTCGCAATTGAAGACCTTAACATGACTTACAGAGAATGTTGTACCACCAGGCTGGAAGTGGACCGGCAGAGCTATCAGCAGGGATGTTGCTATGGATTAATTCAATGACCTCTTGTGCGACCTTGACACAGATGATGGAGCACTGCTGCGCAACTCGCTGGGGAAATGAATCATTCACTGAGATAAGCGGATCTTGAGTAATCTCGCGAGCAGTGCAGTACTTTGACAAAATCGGTCTGAAAAGAAGCATCCGAACATGTAGGAATCTGGAGTGACGTGTCAGCTCGCATGCCATTTAGGTCGGAAAAGGCGACCTACCGAGCTCTCAAAACCACACTCTGGTGGTAGAAAACCGCATCCTCAGGCTTGGAGGATGTATCTCCTCGGAGATGGGCCGGGAGACTCTGAGTCCATTTGGTGAGAGCTCGATCGAGTTCGAAGATCGTACGTTCGCCTTCGACTGGTCCTTTGTTGAAGTAGAAATCGTAGATGTCTTCAGGATTCCCCTCGGGAACGGGTTTGTAGAGGCTGAGCAGAATATCGTTGAGAATTTCGTAGAGCTCAAGAGACTTCGCGTAGAAAGCCATGACGGAAGGACGGTCCGCGGGTTGTCTCACTTCACCACCCAGAGCTGCGGGAATGTACTCCTCGTCCACTGTGGCCGGCAGCGGAACAGAGCCACAAGATGCTTTGGAGATCATAGCTGGTCGTCCGAATGTCATCGAGATGACCCTGTCCATAAGAACACATCCGTGCCAAATCTTCCGTGCGAGTTGTTGTTCTTGGAAGCTTGCTAGGCGGGCAATGGTCTGTGGAAGATGCAGGCCCAGACTTTGAGCATTCCGAATCGCCAACCCAGTGACAATCCAGCATTGATGTGCCGAGTCAGTACTTTGCAGGTACTGGGCCATCAGCAGAAGGCATTGAATCAGAGCAGCAGAGCCACCGTGCCAGAGATTGAAGTGTAGGAGGTCTTTTGCGCGAGAGAAGAAAGCATCTGCAGAGGCTTCGCGCTCGTCAGGCGGGATAAAATCAGCCAGTTGACAGGCCAAAGCAAATATGACGTTGAACGTGCACATGAGCATATTCTCGTCCGAGTCGAGCGTTTCTCCGGTCCAGAGTTTGCTATACTCCGCTCGCAAGTGAATGCTATCTACCAGCGGATAGAGAGGAAACACAAAGCACCAGTACACGTCCATAAGGCTATCAGCAGTTTTCCTTGGTGGGAGCACATAGTTGGATACGGTGGACGGTCTTTTGGTCCGATTGGAGAGAGGACTCGATTGCGGCGCAGTTCCCAGTATGGACTCGGATGTGCGGCGGTCGGGTGAGTCCACCCTCTTTTCCACGGCTGATTTGATCTGGCGCATAAAGCTGGTAGCACTCGAGCTGCCAAAGAATCCTTGTGTCTGGCGCTCTTCCTCCAGAGAACCCATCATCGCATTCACGCCATCACCTCGTCCTTCAGGATCTAAAGGACGTTCCAAACGACGGCAAACTGCATTGCTTGACCGCCCTCCATTTCCTGCAGAGAAGCCATTCCTGCCATAAAGCCGGTGGAGAGGAGCTGTTTGTGATGGACTGAGTTGTTCCGATGACTGGAGTGAAGGTGAGACCCGAGCGAATGGCGATGTCGACTATTAACGTTAATCCGTGCTCTATGAGAGGCCAAGAATCGAATGCTGACCCGAGTATAACCTGATGTCTGCTGCCCACCCGGACTCTCTAGATGTCTGATTTTACTTTCCAAACTGGCGATGTAGCTGCCCCATGAAATCAACATCAGCTGGCAACCATCAACCAATCGATGCCTGAGGCAAACACTCACTTGCGCACGGCTCTGCGTTTCTCCGGCTCACCAGTGTAAACGCAGCGCGCATCCGAGCGCTTCAAACACGGCCCACAGACTAAGGGACCGATAAAGAGACGCAGTCAGCAAACAAAGCGGTCGTTATCCCGATGCATCGTTGACGCGGAAGTCGGAAGAAAACCAGCGAGACCTACCGGGTTGGATGCCGTCGCACCGGACCTTCCGCGCGCGACATTCATCGCATGCGACCGCGACTTTGCGACGCTTCGGAGGTTTCTCTGACACTTCGTCTGGCTGTGGGTGGGGAGGAGATAAGCTGGTCATTTATATGATATGTATTATGCAGTGGTGATATTGTGCAGGAATTGATGCATTTCTGGTGGTGTGGGTAGAGGATGTGCGGGATGCACTTCCGTGTTCCCGCGTGCTCCGGGAGTTGGACTCGGGTGTGGTTCCGGTTGCCTTGGGCAGATGAGCATTTATTTCATTGTTCGTCCATAACGTCGAAATTGAGGTTTAGATATAGTATCGATTAATAATTTGAAACTTGGTTTCACCGCGTACTCTTCATTGCAATAATTGTATATCCACTTGTGCATAGAGTTGGGTTGCTCTCGATATATATGCGTATATATATATATCCCCTATGACAGCGAGCCGGTCCACCGCTGCGATGATCCAATAGTGCTACAAGATATATAAAACCAGTTGCTTTACAATAGTACTACTCTGCATTGAAAGGCAGGCGTGCCATAGAAATTCAAGGCAAATGTGTCGATATCTAGGTCTTGGTGATTCATGGAGGTTTTCTAGATGCATTCTTCAGAGTCTTCTATATCTTAACATCTCCTAAGAACGTGATATTGGTTCGAAAGGCTTATTAGAGCGGCGACCTAGTAATCCAAGGAAATATAGAGATACAATTGCTTATGACGATGAGTTGAGTCTAAGGGAAACTGGTTGATTGACTACCAAGGAAGCAAGTGATGATTAAGAGTATGGTATATTCTCGATTATTAACACTTCTCTAGTCCAATAGGACAGAATGCACTAAATGGATACAGTAACAGTCCAGATGAGATCGATGATCAATCATCCAATCAAGAAGAGAAATTTTCCTATCCGCCAGGAGCATGCAACTGTACACCAAGTGCTATATGCAACCGCTGAACCCGAAGTATCGAACAAGGATCCGGGAAAACAGCATCACTCGCAACTGGCTTAGTTGATGGAGCCAAGAGCAACGCAGGCCGGCGTGGCAACGTTGATGAGACCGCCAGTCTAATACCGTCAGAAGAGTGCCAACTAGAGAAGGACTGAAGGAACTTACAGCAACGGACTTGTTGTCCTGGCAGCAAGCAACGTTCTGCTGGCATTGCTTGTTGAGGAGGTCGCTGACACCGATCAGGCCTGGGAAATGTTAGAGGCATAGTTTCTCTCGACTTTTGATACGAATGCTTACCGGTGACGGAGATCTTCTGGCAGCCAGACAGGATACCAACACCCTCAGGGCCGCTGATGGCGTTGCCGAGAAGGCCGTTCAGGAGGCCGTAGTTGAAGGCGGTGGTGTCGCCAACCTTGGAGACATGGTTGCAGCAAGACAGAGTGGTGTGCTCACCGCACTTGTTCTGGGCCTGCTGCAAAGTGTACTTGTCGGCGCTGGCGAAGGTAGGATGGACGCCACCTGTGCTGGGGAGAGCCAGAGCGGTGGCAGCGAGGAGAGAGGCAACAGCGAGGAACTTCATTTTGAGGATGGGTTGAAGGAGTTTGCTTGGAAGCGTCGAGAAAGTGAAAGAAGGTTGATTGAGTGAATGGATGGATGGATTGATTGTTTGCGTTGATGAAGAAGCAGAACAGCAGGATTTCACTGCCCTTTTATACCTTTGTCAACCCTCTTAAGTGCTGTTGTTTTCGAAGCAGACTCGCTGAACGATTCCCCTTTCGATCACTCAACGCCACTGTTGGGCTCCTTGCTGGGACTCATTCAAGTCTCGATCATACTGAGGCCGGCTGAGATGAAGGCTTCAATAGTTCGCATCCACAGATTCAGGCGGGAACCAATCCTGCAGCACTCTGGCCACCGCACAGTGCTTCGTGTAGCCCAGTTTGATAGCCATTAACAATAAATTCCCCACCGATGCAATCATCTTGCAATTGAGTTTGGCGTACAAACTCTCGGACCTGCAGGGTGACAGGGGCTCATTCGGGGTCCCCAAATGTGATACATGATATATCACATGTGGACCTCCGCATACTGCAGCCCCAACACCCACTGCAGCCTGAATGTCAACAGACTGTGCATAATTAGTGGGTTCATGCCTTGGAATTTGTTGTGCTTTTTTTGCTGGTTTAATTAGACCTGCTCGTCGGGAATCAAAGCCAGGCAAGCCATGTGCTTGGTGTGGCCCCTGCATTCAATAGTTTAGTCTATCCCTTGCTCCCTCTGGAGAGCTAATTTTGGCTCTTCAGGTAACTCTCCATAGTACGCTGCCTAAGCTTTCAGCCCTTACTTTGTTTCTAATTGTATGTTTCGAGTCCATTTATACCTCGTGTATGTGGAAATTGCATTTTAGAAATAGTCTCTAAGAGAGTGCAAAATTGTAAAATGAGTGACTGTCTCAAGGTCACGATGTACAGCGCAAAGCCAGGAACAGTGACCCTGCTTGTTCTTAAAAAAAGCAATAATCTTGGCTTGGGTTAGTGGTACGCCAACTCATCATAAAGAACGCCCTGGACGTCAGAGTATTGACAGGTCCACTTCCTACCTATTTAGCTTCATGATCGGCAATCCTCACCGTCTTGATCAGTGTGATCTCGGCGTATTGTTGTAATTCGGTCTGTACGCCCCGTGCTGTCCTCTAGTCTACTCTATATGACGAGGCTCAGAGAGTTCATTGACGGCTAGATGCTCAGTTTGACTTCAGTTTTGCAACCTTTCACCTCACTTCTCAAGCCAAAGAAAGGATAAGACGGAGTTGGTCTTTGGGGAGGATCCGAGTTAGTACTAGGAATAACCTTGGAAGAGAATAGAACCCCAGACGTGTGAACTCTGCTTCTTAGGATCGACAGCGTTAGGTTCGGTTGCCTGGCTGCCATATCCTCAGGCCTCAATGGCGTTGCCTCCAGGATCTAACTTAAAAAGAGCTGCGACAGGGGTGTTATTACTAAATGAGCTCATGTACTGGGCTAATGAGGAGGATCATTTCTAGTTGGTGGAAATGATAGTTCAGCAGATGTTCAACCTCCATCATCTCCCTTGCTCGGTCACCACAACAGAGCACAGATCACTCACAGCAAAGCAAAAAGTACGAAGAACTGTAGGTAGTTTAGTGTCGTAGCCAGCACGAAATAAGGTGATTTGTCTGACTCGAAATAATGCAAGGTCATTGGATTGAGGTTCCTACCACTTACTGCTGATCGCTGAAACAGCACCCAGCAGCAAACAAGGACTGTCGTACACATAGCCTCTGGCGTTCTGATTTGACTTCTTGTCTGACGATCTCACTATGCCCAATCCCTTCGGAGGTGTTGGTATCTGCTTCTAATTACTTAGAGGTTCGCGTAGTGCGTCAAATGACTGGTTAGGACAACGACCAGCTCATACGAGCGATCATCTCCCTTTGGAAGTTGGAAGTTGGCGCTTCATAGACGCACAATGCTGAGCCTGATAGAAACGGAGCTTTATTTTTCTAAGGAATAATTGTCGGAGCAGTTCGGTTTAGTGGACAGACGTCTCGATGGCATGAGTCTAGGCCAGATGAACAAAAGTCCAATGCATTCGGATATGTTCGCCTCTGCCATGACTCGAATGAGTCTGCCTATCTAGGAGAAGGCAATGGAGATCAGCGTACCCCGTACATACAGTTGCTGCTCGCATACGCCTCTCATTACTATTAGTCTTTTTATGCCTTGCTTTCATTGAACTACTATTCACCGACTCCACCCTCGCCACTCTCCTACAGCTACGTAGTAAAAGCTCCGGGCTTACTACCTCCACCGACAACAGGACTCTCCCCTTCCGCTTCCACTACATTGCGAGCTGACAGCTCATGTCTTGTCAGCGGTCCATCGGCCGCTTTCTCCTGCACCTGGCCTCGGGAGATGATCGCCACACCACTGAAGGGGTACGGCGTCCTCGAAGCCACTCGTCTCCGCCATCTGACGAGGAGAACGGCCAATGCACCAAAGACCGCTACCGATCCCGCCCACACACCAATCCCGATTCCCACTTTCGCGCCTGTTGATAGGGAGGAATCGCGTGGCTGCGATGCAGACGCCGCTGTCGTGGCAGAAGAAGAGCTCGAGAGAGATGCCGTACTAACAAAGGTAGATGTCGCCGCCGACGTCGACGCCAGAAGCCCCACCGCCAGTTTCGGCGCAAGCATGATCGCCTCTGACGTCCCGCAGCACGCAGTGTTATTCTGCCCACAGCACCAGGTCCTCGACTCGGGGGAATTCTCGCACGGCGTCAGTGGGACAGTATGCCCCGGATATACCTAACCAATAGCCATTAGCAAATGCTGCTGCCATCGATTCGCAGAAGATAAATACCTCGCCCTGAGTGCAGACGTTCAAACACCCATTCGTCGACCAGTCCGTGCTGGTGCACAGAGTCCGCCAGTAGGTGTAGACCATCTGGCCTGTGCTCATTTTTTTGCACGATGTTCTGGCACAGTCCGTTCTCCAGACAGATGTCGGCCGTGTAGCCCTTGGAGTCTGGCCCGCCCGGGGAGTTAGGGCGGTCGAGTGCGCAGCACATGCCGTTGACACCTTGGACTCTGTTACATTGTTGGTAGTTGTCGTCGGCAGTGCCGTTGGGGTAGTAGCAGGTTGAGGAGACGAGGGAAATAGCCAGAGAGAAGAGGAAAAAGGAGATTAATCTCTTGGATGGTTTCATGATGACGCCTGATGGATTTGATGGAGGGCATAACAAGGATGACGGGGAGGATTGACGCGTTCGTGGGTTATCTACAAGGTGTTGTCTTCTCCGACAACCGAATATTGTGACTGAGCCTTCTGGGTAACCGGTTGCTCGAGGATCATGATAGACGGAGAAGACCGATGGTATGTACTCGACCTTGTAGTCAAGTTTATGCTTAAGAACGCCTGATCTAAGAAGGTTTGAAGATTTTATCTGCTACTTAGATGATAAGTCGTTCTCATTTTGAGTCGCAACATTTGAGGCTGGTTGGGTTTCTGGGGGTGCAAGGCTGACTTTGTAGCACCAAGTGCTTCAGTATCAGCTGAGATGATGACCGGCCTTCCCGGCGTTTAGATGTCTCATTGCTAAGCTCATATTCA
The DNA here is from genome assembly GCA_012656285.1 of Aspergillus fumigatiaffinis. Classification (NCBI taxonomy): domain Eukaryota; kingdom Fungi; phylum Ascomycota; class Eurotiomycetes; order Eurotiales; family Aspergillaceae; genus Aspergillus; species Aspergillus fumigatiaffinis. The sequence continues at coordinate 55,854 of JAAAPX010000084.1, forward strand.
AGCCTCTTGAGTGATTGCTTATCCGCCTTCTAACTACTTAGAGATGATCGACGAGGACCGTCGAATCAGTAGCGTCCAACCAGATGAATGTTCGCTGTTCAGCTTGTCAGATTTCATAAGGCTGTGTTTGCTTACTGCATACGCCGGCAGGGATTCGCTTTGGTGGCTGCCGACTTACCCTGACTGCTGGATAAGCGACGATTCAATCCTCGAATATCTCTCATAGCCTCAGACTCTCAGTTGCGTTTCTTGCGAAATCGGCATGTTCCAGACATGTTCAAGGTTCAAGAACACCTAGTCGTATATACTCATAATTTATCATCCACCATAATATATGCCCTAGCCCAAGGTATCTTATTCCAAAGTCACCGTTTACCAATCAAAAGACTCCTCCACATATCGAAGTGATCGACATCCCCGCCGCATAGCCCGATGCACAGCCGCGCGGGCCTGATCAGCCATCCCCGAAGGCCCGCACACCAACGCCAACACAGACGAACTACTAAGCCTCGCTTCTTCCGCATGAGCTGTAATTATCGCCTGTAGGTCAGGCCTTCCGCACATGAATTCTACCCCATCCATAATCTCACGCTGAGACATAGACTCAGAAGTAACATAAAACGAGACACGGAAGTCCTTCCTGCAAAGAGCCTGCTTTAACTCTCTCCCCGCAACATCGCGGATTAGCGCTGGCTGCCGAGCGGTCCAGATGAGGTGGATATCCTGCGTCGAGGTCTGGCCGATTGAAGAGCGGAGGAGGTGATCCTGGATGTAAGGTACCGCAGCAGCGATCCCAGTCCCGCCAGCGATCAGTAGGACGGATTCGTACTTCCAGAGCGGACATTGCTCGCCGTACGGTCCTTCGAGGAGGATGTTTGGCTGGATTGTCCGAGTTGGTGATTGCAGGCATTGATTGCGGAGATGCCGAGTCCATCCGTCATAGGGTCGGATCCAGAAATGCAATGCCAGCTTGCGCTCTGGCGGGTCGGCTGAAGTATCGATTGAGCCATAGTCTGAGCCCGAACTAGGAGTGTCAGGTAGAAGAGGAATTTCCGAGATATTAATGGTCGAGTCACTTTTTAGACCACGGCATTGAGATGAACGTGCGCCATCTGTATATGACCACGACCCCAATGTGAACGGATGATTTTCCCACCCTGTCAGTCGGAAGGGTTGGTAAAGAAAGTAGTATTGTCCCGGAGCTGGCTGCAGCCCTGAACCGGGGGTCAGCTGCACGTGAATGATATCAGCAGCCTTGTCATATGTTGCGACGCATTCTGTACATTGGAAACGACTGTGGGAACCGAGTCGGACATGCAAGTTGCGGTAGACTATGCGAATCAGGCGCAAGACCCGATCAGATATCCAGATTACAACGGCCGGCCAGAGATAGAACCAGTATTCATGATCTTCAAATATGATGACATGACTACACGCAGTCTGTTAGACACGACCTCTTCAAGGAAGACGCACTTACTAGAAACAACCGACAAGAGCGACAACAGAGAAGAGAATATGAAAGACGAGGAAAGTCTCATATGTTCTGCGTCGCAGCCAGTCCACCGCAAGTGGGAGGACCAATATCATGGCGAGCATTGCCTGTAATAATCAGACCGCTAACCAGTTTGAACTACGGAAAGAATGGCCTAGCTCACCAGTGTCCCCCATAAAAGGTAAGGCTTTTGCATTTTCTTCCAGGCACTTCCCGCTGAAGAAATCGTAAGCGATGGTACCAACGTGGAGAGGACAACCCACCTTGAATGAACAAGACAATGTACAATATTGTATGCACAACTGCCTGAAGAGTAGCTATCCAAGCCACATGGCGATGGAAAATGTTGAAAGTCGAATAGCTCCACCCCGTCGCCCAGATAAATATGTTATTCCGGCCTGCGAACAACCATAAAAGAGGTATATTGGCAAAGGAGAGGATCCCGGTGCGATCTGCAACATACCGCAGTAGCTGTGCCGATATTTCGGGCCAGCTGCAGCTGTCAGCATATGCAGATCAACATCACTAGCGGACTTACTAGATATTGTCCGAAAAGGTTCGATAACCGACGAGGCAGAGTATGATACTCAGAATCCAGAAAAGCAAGACAACGATCGCATGGATGCGGCCTGGAAATGTCCACCACAGTAGCCGACGTCTGCTCGATGCGAGGGGAGCAGGAATGATCAGATTGGCGTGTATCCAGTTATATATCGACAGTATCGTGGTCAGAAAAGGTAGCGATCGCGCTCGCTTTGAATAAATAGTATGGAGAGCGAGTTTGTGCAGAGCTCCAATGCCAATCACAACGGCCCAGTACGCATATCCCAGATATCTAGTCCATCAGCTCTACCCTAAGGTTCCATCAAAGGACTTACCCAAATGCATAGTGCGACCAAAGCTCAAATTGCCAGGCATCCTCTTCTGGTAAGCATGTGATACCGTATCAAACACCCTGGCATACTCACAATTGTTCGGAACACCCGATTGTAGTACAATTGGGAAATCAAAATAGGAGTGTCAACAGTTTCCCTCTTCGGCAACTCTCGAAACTCAACCACGCGCATCCGACTAATCGCTTCATCCGTCAGATTCGCTGCAAACTCCTCCAAGGGAACCAAGTCAACACCGGCATATTCTCGGCATTGGTCCTCGAGCTGTGCGAAACCTGTTTCTCTTTCTGCGTCTGAGCAATACACGGTGGAAGCGGTGTAGATCGATAGCACGCGTAGCCGATTCCGGCATCGTGGCGCCCACAGGCCTTTACTCGGCTGGCCTGAGAAAGAAATATAGTCGTACGCTGTGTATACAGCTGTTACACAGCGCTCATTTGGCGGAATTATCTGTGATAGAGCATTTTGCAGGTGCGATAGGATTATCACGCAGCTGAGGAATAACATGGCTGGCCATGAGGAAGGATGGAAGGAGGGGAAGAAAAACGACCGAACGCATCAGGTCGGACCACGATCGGGAGTCAGACGTGACCCAAGAGGTGACCCACTCAAAGACTGAGATAGTGGTATCAGTCTGGATAATGGGGTCGCACAAGTTACCTCGAGTCCTTGAACAATATTAGCGTCGAATACCGGGAAACATGGATGCACACATCTGGATGAAGATATCCCAGGGTCCCAACCTTGATGGGATTTATCTAATCTGATCATCAGATCAGATAATGAGGTGAGCCGATATGATTGGCTGGCTGTTTCCAATTGTGCGTCAGCTTCGGGGAGGATCGGATGGTGCCTTAGGTTCACATTCTGAGTCGCGTCACGTGTCATTGATCCATGGCATCTCCATAACTGCCTGTAGCTTTAAGGACATTCCTGCAAATACTATTGCAAAACTTTAGTTGTATATCGAAGGAAGGAGCCACGTATTATTGCCCTCCTGTTAACAAAAGAGAAATAACAACGGAAGGTTTTCTGCTCGAGTACTATCTATCTACATCTTTGTTGACACGGCACGACGCGGCGCGGGACCACGCATATCGTTCTAGCGTCTGGAATCCATCCGCCGATTCATTACATTCTATCAGAGAAGAGCACTCTCTATTTTCTTACTTTTAATGGACGTTCCATCTATTTGCATTATTTATCACAGATGCCTATCTCCTGCATAGTGGAGTCAGCCTGAGAGGAATCATGTTGTGTAAGTAACACAACAGGGTATTCTGGCGAATGGATTCCAGGTCGAATACGAGGCTCTATCCAATAGGCAGTTAATCGACTGGACAAGCCAAGAAATAGGCGTCAGGCTAAAAAAGACTAATCCCGCAGTCTCTCAGTGATTCCCTCTCAAAAGTCAGCGACATTTTGTCTTTCTGGTTCTGTACCACATACGCCAGTACGGACTACGGAGTAATGCCATGGTTCCCACCGGCCGGACAATCGACGCAGGATGGCTGGCGCTTCGACATCGTCAGCCTCCTCGCCATCATTGGCGAATCGACACTTGAGCGACACGTTCAAGTCATCACCGCCTCTTCGTATGCCTGGCTCCCGCGCCTCCTCCCCGCCCCGCAGACCGTGCTTAAGACCGAGCGACCGGCTCGACTCCCCTCCATCAAGGACGTCGTCATCACAGGCGTCTATTCCGGACTGCACCTCACAGAACTGAATTTCTTCGCCGATGTGATTCACGATGTCGCAACGCTGCAGCAGTACGAGTTCCGCGTGTACGACATCCACTACGCACAAAAGGAGTCGAAGGAGGCGGAGGAGCTGCGGTCCCGACCGCGAGTCCTGACCGATGGAGTCGCAGAACCGGTCTACATCCCCGTGAAGAGATTCTGCGCCCTCAATGTCGTAAACTGGATCTCGGTGGTCATGACCATCGGCCTCTTCGTCTGGGCTGGCCTTATTCACGATGGACTCGCGATGATCGCGCTCGTAACCATGTCGCTGTCGACCAGTCTGGCCTGTCTTTCCTCGGAATGGTACCCCGTCCTCTCGCACCGGCCGACCGACGCCAAGGTTCCGCGGGGTGATATTGTAATGGCGACGCGGCACGGGGCGTTTGTGGTGGTCCGGTGCGACGAGGAGATCACGCGGGAGCTGTACGGGGGCACGGAGACATGCCGGTATGTGTTTGGCGATACATGGCATCGGGTGCTGCTGGGGACCAGCACGGTCCTGCTCATGGCCTCTGTGATTCTGTTCAACAACTGTGGCTGGACGATGCAGGCGGCCATCGGTAGCGCGTATGTCATTCTGAATATCTTGTACTGGGCGGTGCCGTTGATGATGCACCGCAAGTCGACGTGGGATATGAGCCGGTATGAGATCAAGAGGGCTCCGCCCAAAGCGCGACCGACGAAGCGAATGCCAAGTTATACGGAGACGCTGTGGTATGCTATCCGTGAGACTGGACGGATAGAGTGGGTTCAAAATAGCAAGCTCGCGCCGTCGACAGATGCCTGGCGAAAATGGCTGCAGGAGGCTCTGAGCAACTGTTACGACGGGTCCACGTGGGATCCGGTCGATGCCAAAGATCGCTTCATGCGGGAGGCCGCAGAGAGTATACCACCGGCGACAAAATCAGGATGACACTATGAGTACGACTTCACGAATATTGTATTGTTTCTATCAGATACATCATAACCTATATTCCTCTGCATGCCGTAATCGTGAGTCATCGCAATCGTATAGTGTCATCAAATCATAAGCGTGGATCAATAGTATCACTCGAGGCCATCCAAGGCAGCGTGACAGTATCCAGGATAGAGGGATCGTCACGGAATCTTTCACTTTTGATCACATCCTGGACAAACGAGAGGTCGCGCTCTTGGATTCCGTCTGCACCAGGCCGTGGACGGTCAAACACACGCGCCAGAAACCGCAGAAATGCAGACAACGCAGCAACGATACAGCTGCGCTCTTTGCGGTGGACACTGCGCATAACCTCGGCCAGCAGACCTGGCGCATAGTACGGAACAATCGCCACCCCGTCGCCAATGCCATCTACACTGAGCCCGTCAACCAGCCGGCGTCTGGTAGACTCTGGTAGAAGCTGAAAAGCCGTCTGAAATATCCTAGCCGACTCTAGACTATCGCCTCGGCCCATGCAGAGCAGTCGCAGTAGCGTTCGTTCCTCGGCATTCTCAACAGACAGCAAAGCAAATCCCTTCTCGAGAAGAAGTTCCGCCCGGTCCATCAGAATCCGGTCGTAGCATGCGCGCTCGGCCGGAATATTTCCTCGAATAAACTCTCCAACGACTTCAATAGTGCGCAGATAAGCCCGGCAGACCGACTCGGTCATCATCGCGCAACCCCTCGCATCGCGATGGGCACCTGCGCCAGCGACGTCGAGCAGCGTGACCATCGCTCGCATCTCGTAGCCGCATTCACCCTCACCTATCGACCGTAGCACAGTGAGACTCGCCGGCACGCACTCGCCCTGCACCAACTGCGAGAGATTAAGCTTGCTTCCGATCTGCAGACTCTGCAGGATTGCTGCCCTGCCGCGCTGGGGAACACCTGCCAGCGCCGGGATGCGATCTGCTCTCGCAGCATAATAGACTATCTCAGAATGATTCGCTTCAGCATCAGCCTCGTGGTCGGTGGCTAGGGTAGAGTCTTTGCCGATATCGTCGATGATGATCGCTACCAGTAACGCGTAGATGTCGTCTGGGTTGTGCAGATTCCGCGTGATCATCTCACGCATGCGCTTGAAGGTCTCCAGTGTTAATTTTTCTTCTGACTGGCCGCGTGTGAAAGACTCGTAGTCGTCCGCTAGGATCCACTTGAGAGCCAGCATGCTGATCAGGGTGCGGTTGACCTCTGCGAATTCTGCGCCGTAGATCAGCGCGGATGGTGATTTCCCATCCAAGCAGCCGGGAGGCGTGCTGGTGCCGGATTCAACTGTAGCACTTGCATTTCGGAGATGAGAGAGCTCTGTTGGGAATGAAGATGCGAAAAGATGAATGGCCTCGGTGTCTGACAAAGTTGGGAATCTCTCCCGCGCGATGACGTCCCGTAGCGCCGGCATTTGTGGGCGAAAAGGAGATTTAGGACACCAGAGAAATCGTAGGACTGATGAGACAAACGTTTTTATTCTTCTTAGCATTTCTGAATTTGCAACCGAATATATCGGAATCGGATCATGACGTTTTATGCAAGAGTTGACCGTACCAAAGAATGCCTTGGGCTGCACAGCCGCAATGCCTGATCACCAGCCACTCTGGGTCTAAGCCTCTTTAAAATGTCGACTTCGTATTTCATGGGCGCTTAGGTTTTGGATCTCAGCCTCCTTCTCTTCGATAGTCGGTGAGAATTCGTGTTGAGGATATTATGAGGAGAGGCTGTTGGGTTGTCTTGGCAGCGAAAGGGTCATGGATGCGGGAGAAATATATTTTGGCGAGCAACACCCAACACTACCAGTAGTCCTTCACTGGCATAACCTGCAAATCGGTGGATTCCTACGTTCCGACCCTGTCATTCAATGCATTTTATTTTTCTCCCTCTTCCACTCCTTCCGAGTACACAGTCTTCCAGAACCCTTTTCCTACTCTCACCATCCGCGGATGACAAGCCGCAATTTGCGTTTAGCTTTGCCGACCTACCAGATGACACGAAGAAAGATGAAGAGCCCAAGGTCAAAAAGGTTGAATACACCAAGAAGGAATTCCAAACTATCCTTAACCTCCAAGACAGTAACGAGTGGTTGGAAGGTTTGAGATCCGACATGGTACATCCATGGTGGCAGCGACTTTGGGACAACCATTTGAATAAAACACGCGACAGGAGAGTGTGATAATGGGATTAGTGAGATACAGAGCAGAATTGTCAATAGAGAGGTACACAGCATACTGAAGTACAGCACCATACGACCAAACAAGAACAACTAGGACGCAGCCGGCCACCTTGTACGGTTCCATTGCAATATGAAGGATAGTAACATACATTCACGTCAGGGAGACCTTTTTTGGGGCAAAACCGGAGCAATGAGACCATGGATAAAGTTGACTGGGCCCTTGAGAGCTGGCTTGTGAAGATCCACTCATGATCATATATTGAGAAGGCACATGGCGGGACGGCGGTCATGGGCACGAAACAGCAAGATAATGTGCTCTAGGTCCAGCCTGGTAAAGCCTTTTTCAGAAGCGACCTAACAGATGATCTAGGCGAGGGTGTCACCCTAGGAAAGAGAAAGGCGAAGTCATTGGATGGACAATCAAAGACCGACAATGGAGACACAATGAGGAGTAGTGCGCAGGCGGGTGATGACAGACAATCAGTAAACAGCATCACAATGATACAAGGGAACACAGGCAGCCAGGCCAAGGATGCAGAGAGTGAGGACGAGGTGCAGCTGAGCGAAGACGAAGAAGACGAGGGCATACCAAGTCTTGCTGCGCCAACATGGAAGGCAGAGATGTTAGACCCGAGAGACGGGTCCTTCTCCAGAAGAAGTCGGACGTGTTTGATCCGACAGAGACGTACTGGAAGTTTCGGCATATCGTTGAAGCACTCAAGCATGTTGAACTCATTACTCTCCCCGACCACGAGGCAGACCCCACGAATCAGGAAAACACGGAGCTTGACCCGCCATCGACTTGCCCCAAGGCTGAAAATGCTTTCGGGCCAGCGTCTACCTTTGATGGCTCCAAGTACGTTGATGCATCGGAGCATGAAAGCGAGCTCGCAGGGCAGATTGACGCCCAGGATTATGAATCTGACTGAGGTGGAGAAGGCTTTTCCGGTCTCTCTTATGGTATGGCTGCCTTCTTTAGTTGTGTTTTATCCAAGCAATGCACAAGGGGCAGGGTATGTGCCTGCAAGAATTAGGAGGCATTAGCCTGTTACTTCTCTTCTCAACTATCAGATTATGTATTCATGAGACGCCTAATGTGTATTCCGATTTCTATCACCATCAGCTGTCTATCCGGGAAGTCCTTTTCGTATACTGACAAACCTAGGTACGCATCAAAATAATACTCAGAAACAACTTGTTCTTATTGACAACTATAGCTTCTCAAGGCACAATGTCAAATTGTCAATCTCCACTTCGGAAAGGTCCGTCCCGAACCACGCTAAGCCAAAAATATATGTTAAGGAACAATAGCGCCCATACATAGTCATTGTTCACAATCGTCAAAGGCCTTTGTGAACAACTTGTATTGGGCTTTGTTCATGCGTCAATGGAATCCATCATCATTCAAAAGGCTTTGAGCCGGCGAGACGCCGGTCATCTGTTCGATTCCCATCGGTGGTCGCGATGGTGCAGGGGTATCGTTTGAAGTCATTGAGATGGCGTTTTACCTTCGTCGCCGCTATTCATCTTCTATTGTCGTTCGATATCGTCAATGAGGTTCAATGCAGTTCAATAGATGCGAGAAGATGTCGCTTAGCAGTAGTGCTGCTCCACCGTAAGCTTAAATACCGTAGAATTCCGGCCCTTCGCGCGTGATCTCGTAAAGAAGTTGGAAAATCTTCATTTTACACACATTCAGAGACAACGTTTTGCCGTACGCCTCGATGTCGAGCACCATTAACTTGCCTCTCCTGAAGGGGGATGTTGCCGTGGACGGGAACACGTTCATGATCGGCTTTTTTCTCTGTTTCTTCGGGTATCTCCTCCTCTTCTCGCCAATCTTTGTGGAAATCGCCCGCAAGCCTCCTAGGTACGGAGTTCAAAAACTGATCACCTTGACTGTGTCATAGGAAGAACAAGGACAGTAACTAACTCATGTGTACTACAGTGCCCCCGTTACCACCACCACCACCAACAACTACTACTGTGGCGTCAAGCCTTGCAGTTGTGTTGGCTCTGCCAACAACCCGGCCGCCGACAACCCTCCTCCTCCCTCCAACACCACCGCCGACACCACCGCCGACGCTACCCCCCGCGCCACGCATGGCACCAGGGGCCGGGCCGGGGCCAAAGAGGCCATGAGCCCGGCCCCCGACAAAAGGGACTCCGCAAGCAGCAAGTCCAGCACCGGGAGTGGTAGTGGGTTCAATGCTTCAGTGTCCCCAAGCGTGCACGTTACCCAGGGCCTACGCTACCGAAGTGGGCGCAGCCCTGGCCGCCGCGATTCGGCGCCCATTGACGGCTGGAACAACAAGAAAGGCGAGCTTCTGCCCGTGCACCAGTAGCGTTGTTTTTTGTTTTCTTTTGTTTTTCGCGCTTCGGCGCCAGGCACATAGGCCGGATGGGCGGGAGGGTGCGCTAGTCGCACAGACCTGTGTTGCTATGTACGTAGCAGAATGAAATCTTGTTGCGCCACAGACCTTGTAGGCTTTCTCTACTTCTTGTCTACTGTAGCAGGCACCGGAACAGAGCTGCTTGGAGATCATAGCCTGTCATCTGAATGCCATTGAGATAACTCTGCGTTCGTTAGAAGACAATCCTTTCCCTTCATAGTGGTGCAAACGTGTCTGTCTGTAGGAATACATCTGTCGTAGATTCTGTGCTAGTTGCTATTCTTGGAAGCTCGGTGGACGGGCAATGGTTTGTGAGATATGCAGGACAGGCTTTGAGCGTTCCGAATTGGCATGGAAAGACTAATAGTAATAGGAGGCGTATGTGCTCCGGAACTGTATGTATGCCAAGCTTCATGGCCTTGTCCGAGGCATGTTGGGAATCATATGTCATGGCAAGCCCATTCGACTCTAGGAAGAGCTGATCACCTCTGAATGCATTGGACTTTTATTTACCTGGAGGAACATGCATAGTTGACGATGGCGCATCTAGACTCATTCCTTGGTCTATTAAATTGAACTAATTACTCCTCAGGAAAGGAAAGCCGCATTTCTATTAGGCTCGGAATTGTACGCCTATGAAGTGCCATATTCCAAATGGACATAATTGCTTGTATGAGCTGGTCATTGTTCTGTTCAGCAGCATTTGAACATAATAGACAAACATGGAAACATATTAGAATGCAAGTGCAAGAGCGATCCTAGCAGAACGGCGCTACATTCCTGATCGAAGAGGAAGTAACCAGTATTTGCTTTGACGACTGAAAGAGGAAGTTGAAAACTTTGACAGGTAACGTATGTAAGCGATGATGGACAAACATGGGAGCAACGTAGTTAGCAATAAGGTAATAATTCAAACTCGTGTCACACCATAATGTAGTGTGAGATGTCTATTCTGCGTCTTAAATCAGAACGACTCGTGTCTCCCCGAATGTCACAGTCTTGGGCCGAGACCGACAATGCAGGCTGGCCCGGTTGATCGGCCGAGGTATCCTCGATGCCCAACTCGTCATGTAGACAGATTTCAAGATAGAGGCCCTGGGACGACCTATGTTCATTTGCTGCGTTCCTCGCGCTGAGGCATGCGAGGATGCTGCAGCTGTTAAGTGAGAAGCTGCAGGGCGCACCGGGCTCGGAATACGACTGGACAACGCACGCCTCTTCTTTTTATGCCTGGGATGCCTCGAACGGCTGGTACCATTTGCTTTGTGGTAGTGAAAGTAGTAGGAGTAGTAATAGTAGTAGTAGTAAACTATACAGGGATCTGTCACGAGTGGAGGCTTTGGGGCTTCGCTGTCGGGGTGGCCGATAGTTGGATGGTGGAGGTCGTAGTAGTGGCAGTAGTAGGTGTAGTAGTAGTCAACTATATGGGGATCTGTCACGGGTGGAGGCTTTGGGACTTCGCTGTAGTCCTGACACGCATTGGAATATGCACTCGAACGGCTGGTGCGATGTCTAGAGCTCTCAGGTGTCGAGAAGAACGGAATATTTTTGACTTTGCTGTGAGTCTGGCGGTCATTTGCATAGTGATAGCCATAGTAGTAGGAGTAGCAGTAGTAATAGTAGTAAACTATACAGGGATCTGTCACGGGTGGAGGCTTTGGGGCTTCCCTATCGGTCCAGCCCTTAGTTCGATAGTGGTGGTCGTCGTAGTGGAGGTAGTAGCGGCAGTAGTAGTCAACTATATGGGGATCTGTCACGGGTGGAGGCTTTGGGACTTCGCTGCAGTCCCGACAGCCATTCAGATATGGACTCAAATGGCTCCTGCCAGACTCAAAGCTCTGGGTTTTCAAGGTCGGGGGATTTGTGGCTTCGCTGTAGTCCTGACACGCATTTGGGTATGGACAAATGCATCCCGACACAGCAGCGGCACTGTACCTACAAAGATGAGTTACTTGTTATCCTGATGATCCATGTTTGATGTATTTCTCATGAACTTCTACATACCTTTCCGCATTGATGAGGATGTATATAAGAAAGACCAGCACGGGTACGAATATAACAGCTACTGTTATAAAGAAAGTCTCCATAGTGATACAGCCACGTGTCGGCTGAGGTCGTCCCAGTTGGGAGTGATTGGAGAACTCTGTCGGCACAACCGAGGAAGGAAGGTATTGGAAAAGGGGATAAAGTTGTAGATTGACTTGATACTTGACAACAAAGAGTAGTAGATGGGTTGGCAGATTGAGTGATCTGGAGGAAGGTACACGAAGTAGGTAGGGATATGTTGCATGTGGTCTACAACAAATCATGACGTATTTCGCTTCCTTCTTGTACAGCAAGGCATCGATCGGAACCAGAATAGGTTGAAATGTCGGGCGTGGTTTTGTGGTTGAGTTGTTGTGCAACTATTTTTAGATTTCAGTTTCTCTGTGGTTACTGTCGTTGTCGAGTTGTACTTTCGTCCCAAATCCTATGACAGAACTATGCCAGCAACCAGTAGATATTCAATACTCATATAATATGGATATCAAATGCTTATATAGTAGGGATGTCAAAACTCGTACAGGAACTGACACCAATTTTGAATGCGCTAGACTGGCTCGCCCTACATCTTGGACCTCAGCCTTCACGAGCGTGTTCAACCGCAGAATCAAATCAACTTCTATCATTAGCTACGGCACGGGTTATGGTCTTGTAATATGGAGAACGTGTTCAGGTAAAGCTTCCAATCCTTTGGTCTATCTTTGGTCTATGTAATTATACAGGAGGAAACCCCCTCCCTCCCTTCCACGGTCCCACCAAGAACAAAACCCGTAAAAAAGACACCAAAAAGAGAATACGCTTTTTTTTTATGGAGGAAAAATTTAAAAAAACCCTCTAGAGACATTAGCCCCTACACCATCTGTCCTGGGGACAGTCTCACCCCCGTCTTTAGTGCTGGCAAGCTGGATGCACCCTGGTGCCTGGCTGAGCTAGCCCTTAGTTCTGATCTGCTTATGGCCGCCTCGGCGTAGCGATTAAAGACTGGCTTCTTTGGCTGGCGGCCCTGTGTGGGTGGCGGGGAGGAGGCCGTGCCGCCTGTGGTGTGGGATGAGGTACCCCTTGCGGCTTGATGGCGCGCTCTGCCACAAGGCCCTACGCCTTGGGATCCTTGATGGGGCCCTTGACGTGCTTCGAGCGGAGGGCCGAAGCAGCGAACCCGGAGGTGACGGGCTCGTAGGTGGCTTTGTGCCCGCTGAATGATGCGGGGAAAATTGCCCCGGCATACCCGGAGAAGGGAGACAGTGGGGAGAGGGACTCAGCGGAGCCGGAGGGGAGCTCCCTGAAGCAGGGCTCGCCTGATGGGAGCTTGTTGGAAGGGGGATGGCCCTAGCCTCGTAGAGGAGCTTGCCGGACCCTGTGACGGTGGCGATGATGGCCCTGGTGGACCCGCAGGTGGTGATGCCTGAGGGCCTTGTTGATCCGTGGGCGCCCAATGGAAAAGGTGGAGGAAAAGGAAGATTCAACCTTATACTATAAGGGAATGTGCGTCCATTACCACTGCAATAGGCATGAGTTAGTGACTGTTCCTGTTCTTATCGTCTCTATCAACCTTACTCGCTGTCCCTGCACGAACACATTGTATGACAGCAATGCTCTTACTGCCTAAACGCCAGCAAACATTATAAGTGTTGTGAAGAAAACCGCAAACACTATTATCGCAACGGTCGCAACCAGCTTGAAGATAGCGAACGACGGGTCCCCCATGCCACTGAACGGAGTTGCATATTCCACTGTTTCCTGGCTAGGGCGCGAAGACGGTTTCGAAGTCATCCCGTGGCGGTTTCGTCCACTCTTTTTTGGGCAGTGGAGCCGCGCCGGCTTCAAGACCAGAGGAGGAAAGATAGCTGTAGGAGTGTCGGTTCGAGTGATCGTAGAGACCTTTATACGACGGCTCGCTGAGGCGAGAGGACAAGAGGGCGGCAGGACAAGAGATGCCCTTTCAAACCTAGATGTATAGCCACGAGTCGTTAGTGTGTGCTTTCACACTTAGGTGGAAGGGATAGCTAACTGGATAGGACCGCCTCGAAGACCTTACCAAGAGTTCTGCTAGGAAGAGCAAGGTTTTTGGGAATCAAGCGCTGGTGGATAAAGGCCGATTAAACAAGTGTACAACTACAGCAAGTGCAGTCGAGGAGCAGAAGAGAAGAATAGGGTGGGAAGATTAGTTGGTATGCAGAGAAGAAGGAAGGGACTCGATAAACATACGAGACAGAAGCAAAGGGGCTCAGCGTAGAAGGTTCTGTCCCCAATGGGGAATCAAGGATAGGTAGGCAGCTGGGGGATCCATCTATACCTTTGTTGCTTTAAGAAAGGCACACTAAATTTTATACCTGTGAATAAAGATCTATTCCCTTGATTTAAAGGGCTTCATGGTGAATGAGAGCAGGAGCAATTATGAAAGTAAGGAGACAGAGAAAAGAAACCCATCAGGCTATGACGATGATGCTAAACCAGTTAGTAGTGCTCGCCTTCGAGTTTCCAGGAAGTATGACATACCTTGCTGGGGCAGACACTATTCACTTAAACTTGCTACTATTGTTTACCTTAGAGTCACATGTCAACTATCCTCATAGCATTGTAGTATCATACTTGAGTTCCCTCCTGTAAACACCTCAATCCGTCACGTTTTTCTTATGCTCATCACGTTTTCTCATCACATTTTCCTCTACAACTCCTTCTCCTACAAAGTCACTATGTCAAGTGTCAATAAGTTCACACTTCACGTCGAGTTGGATCTGTATATCCTCGCCATTGGGCTTTTCCTGCTTGTTGTGGTCACGGAGCTTGCGTACTCTCCGATCCTGGTCGACCTCGTCCGCTATAAGTAAGTGATACTAACTACCTTGACTATGTCTAAGAACAAGGACAGCCACTAACTCATGCCTAATATAGTGGAAGTCCCAGACCCTCCTCCTGCGATAGTGCCAACGTTTCTGCCCCGGCCATCCCTGCCATCCCCGCCAGCTCCTCCAGCTCGGCGTCGACTATCTCCTCTGATGAGACCATTTGAGGCCGACAAGGAAGGAAAGGACCTTATGAATGCCATGATGTATCTTAGTCTAAACCAAAATTGACGCAGCCAGTTCTCTTTGTTCTCCTTCTGTAATGTCTTATAACGTAATGACTATGAGTACACAATAACAGTTGAATCAAATGATTGAAGAGGAAATACTATCCCAATACCTTGAGCTTTGATGCCGGATTCCGAAAAGGAATGGTCTCAAGGAATGAGTCCGACGGCTCACACTGATCTCATACCATGAACAAAACATGCAACAGCAACCAGACCCTTCACGTAATTTTCGCCCGGAACGGCGAAAAAGAAAAGAAAAAGACCTGGACGCCGTTGCCTCCTGTTCTTGTGATATACCGCGGGAGGCGAGGCAGCCGTCTCTGGACATCGGGATTCTTGATGTCGACCGCCGGGTACTAGCCCCATTTGAGGATGAGACTGCCGTCGCCGCCGCTTTCTTCCTCGTCGGAAAGATCAAGGAAAATGGATGACTTCTGGCGCTTCTGGATCATTTCACGGATGATACGGAGAATTCCTCCGGTCCAAGTTAGTCGTCCATCTCGTCTTTGCCCTGGCTTGATTCACTTTTTTCGCCTATAGGATGATATCCTTATCTCTTTTTCTTGGCTACGAAATCGGACATGGCTTGTTGAAGCGAATTAGATGGGATATATGTCTGCCTCGACCAGTGCTATCGCATTTTACCCATGCGACTTTGCCATTACTAACCGTGTACCTAATGTTGGCCGCGGAATTTACGCCGTCTGGGTGAAGGGTCTTATCAGCGGCCCGTCCCGACCCGAGAGGGATGGCTGATAGGGCCATAGGCAGTTTAACAGGATAACATCAACTTGCTTCATCTTCTAACCCAAAAGGGTTCCATTTCTTCTATGACTGGGATGGAAGGCACTCGCAGCAATGCTCAAGCAATGATAACATTTAGCCTCAAAGCAAACTCATATCAGGGGCTGGAAGAAGTCGCGGATGGGGAGGTCGCCGACGACCACTCCTGATACAACAAGCACACTCCTCGGTACAATGTCCATAGACCCCATGTACTTCCTCCTCGTCATCGGAAGGACGCAGATATGTCAGTAGAGGCTTCCTGCAGCACCCACATGTCTGCCTACAGCAGCCTCCGAGATCCGCGCATTTCTCCTGGTCCCAAACCCAAGCGTAAAGCCGTCCATGGCGGTCTTTATGTGCACGGAGCAGCTGCAGCTTCTCCAATCCATATTCGCGTTGCCAGGACTCCTGCATCTTTCGCAATGCAGCTGCATTCTTCCAGTAGTCGACCATGAGCTCTCGAACGGCCCTCTGAAAGTCTTCTCGCTGCGTCTGGGTGATATAACCCGGTGGACGCTTCTCCGGGACGGCTGGATCCTCCTCGTCTCCCAGTGATTGCTTCAAACGACGTCGCCGCTGGAGTATGGCAAAACCGCGTGCCTCCAGTTCGAGAAAAGGATTGACCTGCTTGTTTTGCACATCGACCCGCTGCAGCGTTCCTCGCGAATTTCGTTCCTCGTACCGCCAGTCGCTCTTCCAGCTCTTGTAGGCCGATTTGAATTTCTGTTCGCACTTGGGTGTTTCCTCCCCGTCCTTCTTGTTCCTGCGAAATAAAAACATCTTCCTCTGTGTGCAGGTTTACGATGGGCCGTGATTGCTGAGGGAAAACTACATATAAGATTTGGCAGCTGTTTGGTGTTCTGTCCATAGGTAGCATGAGGTCAGTATGAGTCGTGCATTTCATTCTCGAGACTATTCCATCTCGGGATCCCACATTAAATTTAAGATGTTTAGACGCTGTCTCTGCAATCATTTGCTTAGATTATTAGCAAGCCATTACACCATTAAGATCTAAGGTACCTACCACAATGTTAACTTTGACGGAAGGGCCGCAAAACAGGCAACTGCATATATCCCCATTCCACGTTGCTTCCACTTTCACATGTGTCACACCCAGAGGGTTGCTTATAGCATTGTAGATTATTCCTTTCAACAACTACAATTCTCACCTTCTGGCTTTCTCACTTTCTCACTGTCTTCCACCATAGTCTACTATATCCTCCAATCAAAACGCTCATCATCGAACTTCCCGCAGTGAGAATCAACATTGAATTCAACAGCACTACGGTGCTGATTTTTCTGTGCGCCTGTGTTATAACCATAACACTGACGCACTCCCCGGTCCTTGTCGCACTAGTCCATGAAAAGTATAGGTAAGGTCTGATACTAAGTTAGCTGCGTCTAAGAACAAGGACAGTCACTAACTCGTGCCTACTACAGTGATATTTTGACGATCTGCCCCTGTGGCAGAGACTGTGCGTGTGTTTCCCCGGGCACCTCATCGATGACCACCACCACCGGCACCGACGGCATCAAGGGCGCCAAGGGCACCAAGAGCCAGGGCCCAATGGGCAAATTGGCCTGAACGGCTTATTGCAAGGTGTTTAAACAATCTAGCCAATCCATTTCTGAGACAGGAGGCGCGCGGTTTTGCCATAATCCAGCAGTGATATTGATGAAATTACTGGGAAATGAGGAGGATCCGGCAGGCATGGAGAAGCATCCACAGGCTATATGGCCCAGATAGTGCCAGAATGAAATATCTTCCATGGTTTATAGGGACTCGCTATGCTATGTATATACACGTATCATCAGAAACCAAATCTAGCCAAAAGCATTCGCGGGAGGAATTCTCCCTATCATCGGTGAAATCATCCAGAAGCCGCTAGAAGTCATACAATATCCTTGACCTCTCTGACGATGAACAAAGCGGCGGGGATGGCGAAGTCTCATCCAGAAGAACAGACGAGGAGTGGGAACCTTTCAGCCGGTGCAAAATAGTGGAGATAACCTCCCATTGCTGGCGGAGGGTCTCCACGTCGGATCATAGGGCGTCATTCTCTTTGGGCAAGCGGCAGACGTCGTCCGTCCGCTTGGTATACTGATCCAGCAGCGTCTGGCATTTGACAGTATGAGCCTTGCAGTGAAGTTTCAATGTGGTCTGGTGGCAGCTGCCGCCGTAGTCTCTTAGCATTTCCGTTGTTGAAAAACAGTCCACGGATTATGTGGTGCTGATGCAGGTCCGCGATTGTGTCCCTCGGTGGGAGGTGGTGTGGCCACCGCAACCGGGACAAATGGGCAAACGACCACTATAATAGGCATTAGTTAGTGACTCTTCTTATTTTTTTCGACGTAGTCAAGGTGCCCAATGTCACTTAGAGGCGTCTATGGCGAAGAATCTCGTCGAGAACCGGCGATCTCGTAACAGCGAAGACTAAAGCGCAGCCGCATGGAGTGCTGCAGAGACTCTGCCAGAGAGCGTAGCATCAAATGCAAGCCAGACTGCTGGAGAGTTGGCCATTTTGATTCGATTGACTTGTAAAGGAAAGGACTTTGAAGCAGTATAGTATGATCAATTTAGACTTAAGACATGATAATGCCACGTGAAATGAGGTGATTGCGCTTATTTGGTCGGCCTCCATAGGCCCGACTTCGTATGCCCGCGGAGGTGGAGGAGAAGGCGGCGGTGGAGATGCACAGGACCAGGACTCAGGAGGCTAAACTTCTGCTGTGATGAGCATGGGTTAGCGACTTGCTCTCGGACACTGTCAAGGTATCTAATATTATTAGAACTAACCAATATTTGTTGTGGATGAGCTCAATGAGCACTCGCGAGCCGTGAGACAACCCCCACCAGAAAATAGATGCATGTGGCAATTATAGTAGGAAGTGGTCTCGAATGGTCCGCATGATTCAATGTTGCCAGCCATTCTGATCGTATAGTACGATGGTATTGAAGCGGGAGTGGATGATCACACTGAACGTAGTGCATCGCAGTTATTTAAAAGCGGGAGACTCCAGAACAATGATTAATAATAGCAAGTTTCAGTGAATGTGTGGGTTAAATGTTAATATCTAGAATATATAATGATAGTGCTGCCCATAGAAAGTCAAGGTGAACACTACTTGCTTAGTATTATGCTCAAAGATTCCTTATCTTCATCTCCTTGCCTTCAGAGTTACTCTTACTTTTATTCACCACCAAGACTTTAATTAAAGAACATGTCTTTCTATTCATAAGTATCAAAGTTTAGTATGCTGTCCTTGAAGCAACAGGCAATATTAAATCATGGAAGTCTATAGCTCACCTATCTAACCTAGCTTCGGCCAGAACTGGTGTACGCACCTTCCTCTTCTACACAGTCCTTTGCTTACAGCACCGATATCATGTGTTCACAAAGAGGCTGTCCTCATCTAATGAGAGTATTCCTCCCTTTGCGAGATCAACATTAAGAATCAAATGGCCAACAAGATCTTCATCCTGTACTTCCTGGCCTGGTTCTTCTGCAAGGCTCGTTCGATGTGATATCTTACCTGGTTAGCTATCACCTCAACATCTGAACGTGAAAGCATACGCTGACGACCCATGGCTATACGTCTAGGTTCAAAGGTACTCTTGCCTTCTCATCTCCTCCAACGTCACGACCCAGCCACAGCTAAACAACTCACCAGTGCTTGTCGCGATTGCCCACCATTCATATGGGTAAGTCCTGATACTGGCTACCAGTGGGTTGCGGCTAATACCTTTGTAGGCAACGCCATCACAACAGCGAGGAGCAAAACGCAGTCGCATAGAGCAACTGCATTACATTCTACCCTCACATATCACGAGCAAACGTTCTCTTCATTTCCATCAAAATGGCCGACTACATCAAATTCGGCGGAGTCCATGTGGATTTCAACACCAATATTATCATGATTGGTATATTCCTCTGTGTTTTGGTGACGGACATTTCGAGATCCCCGGTCCTAGTCCAGCTCGTCCGCAATAGATATGGGTTAGTTTCTAATACTAAATACCTCGACTGCATCCAAGGACAAGGATAGTCACTAACTGATGCTCATTATAGCGAAACCTGTGTCTGTCCCGTCGTCAACCACTTCCACTTCCACTACTACTACGACCATGACCATGACCACGACCACGACCACCACCTCCTCCTCCGCCACAGGGAGGTCCGGCGCTAAGGGCCTGGGGGCCAGCTTCCAAAAGGCCAAATAGAACTGAATTTGCATTCCTGTACTGTTAGATAAACAGGAAATCAGAATAATCAATCAGATTGATTTCGGACAAAATATGATCCCGTAACTTAATATGGTGCGAAAGCCTGCATCTCGGATGCTCTATAGCGTCAGTATGAAAGCAAGCTGTAATGATAGTTTTCTCTCTGATACTACAGCTAGTTATCCGGGCAGATCTTCGTGTAGGAAAGGTGTATATACCAGTAGCAGATTTACGATTGCGCCCCTGCTTGTTGCTGTGACCCTGTGAATGATAACAGTCCCGAGACTCCAAGTTTCCTGCCAGAATGAAAGCGTCCAGCTAGGACTCTCCATATAGTGAACGTAGGGATATCCATGACATCACTATTCCGGTGGGTTGCCTAGCGAAGTCGGCAAGAAAATGAATTCTTTTTACTTCTTTTCTCCAGTGAATATGTAGTGTGGTTCCTGGAAAACTGCTCATAGCATTATAGATTATCATACTTAGCTTTCCTTCTGTAAACAACTCCAATCACATCGATCCATCTGACATAATCACATCCTAAGTCAGACTGACCATACCATACTATCCGAATTCCTCTTTAATACAAGCCAATCGATTCAAAATGGCCACCTCCCCAGAAGTCTAGCTTACGTTCTACGCCACGGCCTTTGTCTTCCAGTGTACATCTGAACGTTTCTTGGGGCATCAATGGAGGCGGGGGTAATAACTGGGACAAGCAAATGACAGGAACGTGGAAGTACGTCTTGAAACGCCCCCGCTTCAAGCTGCTGGACGATGAACCCTTCGAGTGCTCGGTCGAATGGTACTATATTCAGCCCTTGTCTACCTTGACTGTGTCTAAATACCTATTGCAGTTGTCGTTCAGAGACGTGTCCTTGTGGCAGAAGTTCCTGGTCCTCACCGGGTCCACGTGGACGTCCATCACCACCGCCGCCGCCACCACAAAGTCCGTACACGTCCCTACCACAGAACACTAGGCTAATAGAATGGCCAGACTTCGAAGTTAATCAAGATGAGATATCTCGCGTTAATCCTGTGATTCATCTGATATTCTCATTTTTCCCATTTCTATAATTCCTCATGCCCTATCAAATACTAGAGTATCGATGTCGAATGCTTATATGTAGTATGGAGATTCAATTCTCATGTAGTATTGATCGCAAATACTGCAATAGGGATATCGAATGCTGATATAGTGGGGATAAAAAGCATACTATCGATAATGATGAATCTAATAATCCATACTGTATAAGCCCTTGATATCAATATGATATCAACGAAACTTATTCAATATTCCTACTATATAAGCGTTCGATATCAATACTATAGTATCTAATATCCTTGCTATCTGAATGTTCAATACAGCACTCAGAATGAAAACTTCAATCATGTTTATTCGGGGAAGTTGTGGCTACAGGGAATACATGCGGGTGATGGTAGAAAAGCTCTGAAGTCCATTTTCTACATTCAGTCCGCCGTATCTGTATTATTAATAAGGATATGTAGTGCTTAGAGGAGATTTTATCGACACGGTTCTGGTCGGATTTCTTTAAGATAAAAAAGTAGTGCCTGCGTCAGATTTTCATGCATGGCTGAGTCTAAGATACAGTATGCAATTTAAAAGGCTTATTCCCATTTATCACTCTCCCATGCATTTCCATCGTGTCCACCGGAGAAGGAGGTGGTGGACGAGGACAAGGAGGAGGAGGAGGAGGAGGGGCCGTGGGGGCCTGCAGCCATACAGAGCAGGTGCGGCGAAGTATCACTATAATAGGCATGAGTTAGTGACTGTCCTTGTTCTACAGGCATATAGTCAAGGCAGGCAACATTAGAACTTACCCATATTTGTGGTGGATGAGTTCATCAAGCACTTGCAGCTTGCCGAAGGCTTATTCCGATCAATCACCTTTATCTGCTTGTCGGCCTCCGCGGGCCCGACGTCGTATAGCTTCCTCGGAGGCGATGTAATTGAGGCGGAGCTAGTGGGACTCCATAAGGAATGGGGTCCTCCCCTTCCGCAGAATATCTCAGGTAAAGCTTTCTTTTAGGGTCGGCGTGGCCCCCTCTGGCTGGCTTTGGACTCGAGAAGAGGCCCTTGCTGAAGAAGATGTAATAAAACACCATTTTCATTGTACCATGTGCATGAGGCAACACAGGTCTGTGCGACTAGCGCACCCTCCCACCCATCCGGCCTATGTGCCTGGCGCCGAAGCGCGAAAAACAAAAGAAAACAAAGAAGAACGCTACTGGCGCAGGTGTAGGGGCAGAATCCCTCCTTGCTTGTCGTCCCAGCCGTCAATGGGCGCCGGATCGCGGCCGCCAGGGCTGCGTCCACTTCGGTGGCGTAGGCCCGGGACAATGTGCAGGCTTGAGTACCTTGCAGTGTGGAACCCACTGCCACTACCCGTGCTGGACTTGCCGCTTGTTGAGCCCCTTTTGTCGGGGGCCGGGCTCTTCGCTTCTTTGGCCTCGGCCGGCCGCTGGTGCAATGCGTGGCGCGGGGGGCGGTGTCGGCGGTGGTATGGGCGGTGGTATTGGCGGTGTTGGAGGGAGGAGGAGGAGGATTGACGGGGGCCGGGTTGTTGGCAGAGCCCAACACAATTGCAAGCCTTTTTGCCACAGTAGTAGTTGTTTGTAACGGGGGCACTGTAGTACACATGAGTTAGTTACTGTCCTTGTTCTTTTTATGATACAGTCAAGGTGATCAGTATCACTCACCATCTAAGTAGTCGGGCAAAGACTAAGAAGCCGAGGAATTGATCCTCATCCCAATTCGCGCCCTAATGCGTGAACATCACCGCCGGATGTGTCCCCGCCATCATCCCCCATGTTCAGGTAGTCCCGACTCTGGGGTACTGTCATATCTCTGTTTAGGTCCTCCGAAGGGCAGAGTGTCTTCTCCAATGGATGGTTGGCCGGCTCCGGTGGCAGTTGTTTGGGGGCTCGCCAGAGGAGGCGGTGTCGTCTGTGGCAGAGTCCGGGGCGGAGCCCGAGGCAGGCTGAGTGGCACGACCGGAGGCCCATGAGGGGAGCCAGACGGGTGAGCCAGGATGACGCCTGGGAACAGGATGATGTCCCGTGGGGGACGCAAGCACAGATACTGCAGTGGATGGCATTGGTGCTGTAATAGGCATGAGTTAGTGACTATCCTTGATCTCCTTAGACACAGTCAGGGTATTCAGTATCAGAACTAACATGTTTCTGTGGCTGTAACGGGCCACCGCAACTGGCGACCATCCCATGGCCACCGTAAACACACAGGCCCAGAGGAAAAAAGCGATCCACCCGCCGCTCAAACTGAGCTCGAGTTTGACGTTCGGAAGATGGACGTCCATAGGGCGACCAAAATAGGAAGCAAATTAGAAGAGCAAGGACGATGGCCGGTGGCATCCAAGCCAATCTCTCCTTTGATGCCGCAAATATCCACCCCGTTGACATGTCGGTGCGAGGGCTATGTAGACGTATGTCAGCGGATATGGCCTCCGTCTTAGGGGACGAAGATAGCTTACCGTAGAAGCCGCACCACTCGACCGAGCGGAGCATATAAACAGCTCCTCGTTCAGCAAAGGATTGAAGCGGGCTTATTCCAAGGCGTACTTCCATGTTCCTGTCGTTGCCGTGTCCCAATCATACACCACCCCTTAGACGCCGAGGTCGGTCTTTATGTTCCGAAATGTCACGTTCATTTCGTGCGCTTCTTGATCGGATGGCGTTATACGTGCTTGATGAGCTTCATGATGAGTTGTTTGGCGTGGCTGGAGATCCGCACACGATTCCCGAGAGGACAGGAAGCCAGGAGCAGCGGCGAACCTAAACTTGCAGCCGTTGAAGTTGTCAGCCTATGCTTTCACGTTCAGTCTGGAGGGATAGCTCACCTAACACCGTGGGAGGCTCCCACTTGAGCACAGGGTGCTGCCAATCCCTGACAAAGGGTCTCAGTCGGTTCAAGACCTCCCAGCAGCCTTGCAAACGAACCAGGCTACGAAGAGCACTGGGACGATCCAATCATACTCGAACTCTACTAGAGCCGGCATGTTTGAAAATGAACATAAGAAATCGATTGTAAAAGTATAGGAAAAGCGAGTGTTGTAGATATGGGGTAAGCGAATGTGTTAATAACAGCGAGTGTAGTGGACGAGAAGACAGGTTTCAAAGACCGGAGAGAACAGGTAGGAAGCTCAGTGGGAAGGTCCCTTTATATCTTTCTCGCAGTGAATAAAAAAAGTTTTCCTTGAGAAAAATCTTGATGGTAAACCGTGAGTGAAATGGAGATGAATGCGAAGGTGAGATAAATGTGAAGGTGAGATAAATGTGAAGGTGAGATGGATGTGTAGGTGAGATGGATGTGTAGGTGAGATGGATGTGTAGGTGAGATGGATGTGTAGGTGAGATGGATGTGAAGGTAAGAAAGAGGAAAGGAATCCTCGAGGGCGGTGCTCGCCACCCGGTACGGAAGAACGTTCTCCTTCCCGTTTCAGGAAGTATGATATGTGTTAGGCCGGGGCAGGCGCTGCTAATAATCCATGACGTATCAAGTAGAGGAAGGCATACATGGCAAGATCTATCTTGCATTTTGGCTTATACATTCACCGAGTCCTGCTATTTCCATGAAGAGTGAATTAAAGTGTCATCAGGTTGATTGTACTTTCCTACGCGATTCCGGGTGAGCCCCTAAGTATGTTTCAAGTTGGCGACCCAGTAAATGCAAATGCAGACAGGCGTAAGTCCAAATTAAACGTATATTCAAGAATCCACGAATCATAGTATACATCACCATCAGTGACCGTGTCATGAGATCATCAGACGAGAACAGAGTCGGATCGTTTCATCAAAAATGCGATAGACACAGTCACCTCCTTTTACCAGAGATATACCCAAGCGACAATTAAGCCTCGTCGGTGACCTTCTCGACGACGTGTCCATCGGGCTGGACAACAACCTTGTCGACCTGGAGCGAGGCCTTGACGGGTTTGGGCTGCTGGTAAACCCACTCGAGTTCCTCAAGAGTACGACCCTGCGATTCGACACTATTCCGGTCAGTCTAGCTTTATCGACGACAGAAGAACAGAACATACCCAAACAGATACCAGCAGAGAGACTCGAACAAGTCCCAGCCGACGAAAATCCAAAAGTAGTGGGTGGAGATATTGTGCAGACCGATCGGGCTGGCGTACTGGCTGACGAAACTGATGCAGCTGACCATGAAACCGGACAGCGCGAGACCCTTGGCACGGGTGGTGGTTTCGAGGGCTTCAGCAGGAATGACACCCTGCAGGGGGGTATAGGTGAAGGAGAAGACGAAGTTGAAGAGGTAGTAGAAGGCGACGGCGGTTTGGCCGTAGGTTTTGTTGATGTTGCCGGTGGCGGTCTGCTTGATCAGGGGCTCGGAGACACCGGCGTTGATGCCCATGGTAATGGCACAAGCTAAAGAGTCAGTGGCGATTCAGGAGTTCAATGGGACAAGAACGTACCAAAAGTACCCCAGACCAAAACCTTCCGACGGGGCATGCGATCGGTAAGGGTGACGGCGGTCAGAGCCCCGATGGCGGAAACGATGGAGTTGATCAAGTTCATGAGCAGCTGCATGGAGCTGGAAGTGTAGCCCAGGGTGTTGTAGATAGTGGTGTTGAAGTAACCGAGACCGTTACCAGACCACTGACCGAAGACAGAGATCATCATGACCTGGAGGAAACGCCAGCGGCCGCTGTGGGTGAAGAAGAATGGGCGGTCTAACCGATCAATCAGTTCCTGCAATGAAGGTTTGTCGGATGGAAGTACTTACAATCCCACCATCTCTTGTCGATACCATCCAAACGAATACCCTCCCTCATTTCCTCGACCTCCAGGAGGACTAGACGGGCATTACGGTTGCCATTACCGTGGTACTTGGTCAGGAAAGCGATGGCCTTCTCCTCCTGGCCGTGGGCGATCTGCCAACGGGGCGATTCGGGAATGAACCAGATGGAGCAGATGACAATAACACAGGCAAAGCACTGCAAGATGAAGGGGATACGCCACGAGAAGTCGTTGTCGATGTTGTTGCAGCCGTAGGTCACGGCTGCAGCGGGGATGGAACCACCGAACCAGCCGCAGTTGTAGAAACCTACTCAGTTAAGCAATTGATAGCATTTCTGCATTTGTGAGGTGACTCACCAACGGCACGTCCACGCCAGTGGGGAGGAGCAATCTCTACAGCATAAGCGGGCGCAGACACGACCATCACCTGGATACCGAAACCAAGAACCACGCGGCCAACGTAGAACTGGGGAAGATGGTTCGCAGTCGCGATAATGATGGAACCGGCGATAATGATCCAGGCGCCCACGAACATACACTTGCGACGACCGAGCCTGTCGGAAATAACGGCACTAAAGGGAGTCGCGGCGATGGAACCACTGCAAATAGAATACATGAGATAGAGCCTCCCAAACAGGGTGTTCGCGAGAGGACTTACACAGTGTACAGGGAGGTCACCAGGGAGACCTTGGGGCCGTCCAAACCGGTGTGGAAGGTATTCTGATAGTGTTTCATCGCGAGAATGGCTCCCATGAGCGAACCTATCCTTGAATTAGGGTTGTGTCCAAGACAAAAGTTCCAAATCACACACCATCATAACCGTTGGCACAAGCACAGCAGAAGGCGACGAAGATGCAGACTAGCCGTTGTCAGCCTTGTATCAATATCAGCAGCAATGTATTCCACACGCACAGTACAAGTGGATCGACTCCTTGCTCCATCTGGGGATAGGAGTGTCGTTGATGGCGGCATACAACTCGGCCTATTC
Organism: Aspergillus fumigatiaffinis; assembly: GCA_012656285.1. Lineage (NCBI taxonomy): Eukaryota > Fungi > Ascomycota > Eurotiomycetes > Eurotiales > Aspergillaceae > Aspergillus > Aspergillus fumigatiaffinis. Next base: position 82,407 of record JAAAPX010000084.1, read on the forward strand.
GACTCTCTCGTCAACACTGTAGTTCAAGATGGCGCTGATGGACAACTGCTGCGGTAACTAACATTGTAAACCTTCCTCGTCTTCGCGCCCTCGAGCTTGGCCGCCTCGCCATGACCAACAGGCACAGCAGGCTTGGTGTCGGTATCGGAGCCGGGCGAGCCATGCTCATGCTGTACCGAGATGCCGTGCTTCTCATCGGTCGACGACATGTTGTCGGTGGTTATCCTCTGAGAATGGGATCAAGTCGACCAGATTGCTGATTCGGATGGAGGGATCAATAGGAAGACGCAATAGGATCCGTGAATGACTAGGACAGGTGGGACAGCATGAGGTTCTTATAATCCTCCTGCTTTTACCTTTTCGACCGGGGGTGTCACGCACATTGACCAGGCCGATGCTTTGTTACCGACGCTGTGGTTGGTACGAGGGATGGAACACACGTTGGTTCTGTCCTCTAAAACGAGGAACAGAGGCTTTGGAAAGCCATGAGAAAGCGAGTCAAATCTAGCCGAAAGCTGGAGACTAGTCGTTTCTGTTCGGGAGACACGCCCGCCTTCCCGTCTTCACTGCGTGTCAAACTGGGGATGACCCCAGACTTCCAGAGCCCAACGTTGGAAATTGATTTTAGCTGGTGGGGAAGGGGGAAGGGCCCCTATCCACAAGCGGTAAGGAGTGGATGACATTGAAAGTCAATCGTGCCACTCCTTCAGCAGAGCTTAAGGATTGTCATAGGTTCAAAGTCTCAGAGTCGGTCTAGGCTAGCCGAAGTCCACTGCGATGAGGGCTGCAAGGGGAAAGGAGGCCGCTAGACTGAATAGGTCAAGGCTCGATGCGGAGTTCGCTCCGTGTCGCATTCCAAAGGATGAAACAACTGCATTTTATTGGTTCATCAGGAGTATCTTGCCACTAAGCCAAGGCTGAGATCTGGTTGCACCAATCAGAGTGGTGGACCCTAAAACCACGCGAGTAACACTATTTTGGCCCTTGGGAACGATAACAAGGCACGAGATCAGCTAGCGGGTGAAGCATGACTGGACCCATTCCATCGTAGTACCATGATACTATCTGTACCTATGCACCGTCAAGTCTCCAAGGTACACTCGATTGGGCGAAAAAGCATCCAAGCAGGATTCAAACTGCTGCCCTCCGTGACTGAAGCACGGGCCCCCTGGCTGCAGCTCCTTCATTTCGAAGGAAGGAAAAAAGGATGAAATGGCCTTAACCCACAATATGCCACCAATAGCAACCATACCAGCTGTTGGTGCTGTGATTCCTCATTCGGTCGGCTGCGTCGCCGTCCGCTCCCAAAACGGATAGGCTCCGGAGCTTAGGCGCTCTAGCAGTAACGGGTCCCCTTGGCACGAGTTCTCGCTTAGCAGAGACGGCTGTGGATCATCTACCTCTCAGGATTTATGGGGTAGACTAGCATTTGATTAAGAGTAATCTGCCGGATTCTTGACAGAGGGAAATGATGGACACCTCGGAATCAGCCTCTACCCGACGCTTAACCTATCCCGAGTCCGAGTTTTGACGTTATCCTGCGGTAAGAGTGGAGATACCCATCAGTAAACATTGATCAAGGACATAGACCAACTTGATCGTTATCAAGCTCTACTGGATCCACCACGCATCTGACTTGCGAATCGCCTAATATTATCCCACTCCGAAATAGGAATGGTCACCTTATATTGATGACCATAGGCAGAATTGATCATGATGAAGACTCCACTGACTGTCGTCTGACTCCCGTGTTGTAGCTAGCCGAGGCAGTCCGCAGTGGCGCATCACCGTGTTGAACTCATCAGATTGTCATCTCTTGCAATCAATTACATACTGTATACGATGAGATTACTGATTTGCAGTTCACAAGCTTCTCTTGGTCTAAGAAAGCTGGAAACGAGCGGATTTTGCTGGCACAACTGACCTCCTTTGCCCGAAACAGTAATAACTACCGACAAATAATCTTCAGTCTTCTTCAGTCTCGTTTCTTAACGGTCATCTCGCTTATTCAAGGCCAAAAATCTGTCCATTGACCATCAGACTAGCTTCGTTGACTGCCCAACACTATACCATTCGGCCGTAGTCGATTGACCTCTAAGCCCCGAAAATGCACGAGTAAGCCTTGTCGAGGTCAATGTGACAGGATACAGTCAATATCTCGACTGGTGAACAGCCATGCCAAGTCTCCAATTGCCACATCCAGCAAACAGGATTCGTCGGTAAAGAGGAGAGTGTGGCCAACTTCTACAAGGCTAACGAATGGGAGAATTTCTCTGAACTTGAGACCAGCACTCTCATCGAAGCACCAAGCGGCGACTGAATATCAATCCAATAGCATATGCATGTAATCTGACCTGTACAGGATCCCAACTAACCATTCATTAGCGAGATCCCCAACACAGCATGAGAGCAAGCATCAATTGGTCGTAGCTCCGGTAAGTCGGCCCGTCCGCTTCCAGTTTGGTTGCGGATGCCGAAATGAATTCATTTAACATACAACTCTGTCTACAATGTTTCTGGCACCGACAGCGTGGATCACCTACTTTCCTTGAAATTTGAGCGGGGAGCTTGAGCTCAGCTCCTGTACGTCCAGGTCCGGATGCATGGATCGTAAGCGCATCTCGATCGATCGGTCAATTTGGGATGCAGTTTCCGTTTCTGATTCGGGTTGGCGGGCATATACTGCCTAATACTGTACCCGACTGGCTGAATCATGGCAGATAGTTCGCGCATGACTGCTACCTATCATATTGTCTATGTGTGTTCCGCCATGTGCTTCCCGTGGACTTCCCTCGGAGCTATGGACTCGTTCGTGCGTCTCTAAACAAACCGCTTCGGTCCATGCGGGGTAATCAGGCTCCTGTCTAAGGAGTACTCCTTGCTCCTCAATCTGGGGGGGATGAAATTTTGATGCTGTCCTTCCAAGAATGGATCCCGGTGAGGATCCCTGTGTTGATTAACTGGGGCAGTTGGGCTGAAGCGGAGAGTTCAATGCCACGAACCCCTTTACCCTTACAGGGTATGTCCCACTGACCTTTCTTCACTTCAGTTGGGTACTTTCAACGACATCAACGCCTCCTCTCTCGGCTTCCCGTTCCGTACTCGCCGACCCCTATCCCCCCCATATTGTCTCCAGCCATCAAGATATCCAGACACCACCTCCAGGACAAGCCATCCCCTCTCCCACAACCTAGCTGGCAATCCCAGAAGCAACACCATCTCCCGCTGAACTCGCAACCACTCCTATAAAGGTCAGTACAACGGGTGCATCTTTCCCGCTTGCTGCTCTTGGAAATGTGTGCCGTGGCGTCCACGACGATAAGTTTCCGGGAACCGTAAACCGTGGCATGAATGTCTATCCAGGTGCAGTGGTAGATGTTCCAGTGTAAGCCAGGGTGGGACCACGGTAGACGCGGTACTGGTACCGTAGATGGCGATACCTACTAGAGTGGACTGCAACCGGATTTTAAGTCAGACGGATTCGCGGAGCCACCCATATTATGAGGTCGGGGATGCACTTGTAAATGACTGACGGGATGCTCAACCAAGGAGCAGCGGTAGCCATGCAGCAGTGTCTCGGGCCTATCATGATGAGTATACTGCTGATGGTTTTTCCGGACCGGCTCAATGATAGCACTGCCGGCGGTGGGTTTCAACCACGCTGCAGGAATCGTTCATGAGGCGGTGGTCGGAAGGCCAGTCCTGCAACTGTAGCACGAGACGGCTGTAGACTCGGGCTGACCGATGACAATAAAGGTAGTAGTGCAATGGTTAATGGAAGCAAGCCTGTCTTGTTCTCTTCTGTTGCATTCTACTACTGGAATGTGGACATGTATTTTCCACACAACGGACTACATCCATAATAAGTGGCTTGTCTTATACGACCGCATAATTCCTCGTCCTCTTCTCCTCGTCATAAGTCTGATGATATACGACACAGACGAGTTTTGCTACCTCTACGCAGATTTTAGACCCCGATATCTAGAATCAATGCCGTTGCTGCATATCAGAGCATGACCAAGACAAATAATTGAGCGACTGGCCCATACTGCCCTCAGGTCTGCTACGGATGTCATGACAAAATACAGCTTCTGGCGATAGGAACGAGAAGAAAAAAGCTCGGAGTTTCCCGACATTTTAAATATACATGCTTCAACAGGTTTCGCTTCTGCTATTCCCTATAAAGCGCCTTAAGATCAAGTCCTCACTGGGTTCCTTGTCACTTTCTCGCTAACAGCAACGGTTTCCCGAAGCTTCATACTCTGACCGAAATATATTGATACGCGGCTGGAATGATGAAGAGAAGAATATCGGAGCCATCATTCTGCTACAGCCCTGTTCATGGTTCGAGACTGTATATGAACTGAAGAGTTGGAATACGGGGGACAAACAGAATCTATATGCATAACATCGGGAGTATCACATATCAAAAACATGACCAGAGAACACCACCCTCGAGAAGAATGAACAACCTCACAGTTTATGAGTTCTTACCCGCCTTAACCATATACGTGACTGAAGAGAGAGCAAACTTTATCTGCTCAGGCACCTTAACCGGAGGATCTTGCGTCCTGATCTAGTGAGCTACTGTCGTTAGAGGTACAGTGTAAGAGACTCACTTGATGACAGGCCATCCATCCTTGTACTCGAGATAATGCCAGCCCAGCTGGGTATCCTTTAAACATATCAGTGGAGTCCAAACATCAAGAACGATATACTTACACTTTCTTTGAAGCCTATAGCCCCGTTGACTAACGGACGTCAGCAGCTGAGCCTCATCAGGATATGGTGAAACTCACAAAAGTGATGGTAGAGGATGTCGCCTCGCTTGCCATTGCCCGGTAACACGCCCACACCACCCGGCGCGTAAACATTCCCATTATTCGACCCGTAAACCGTCTCCCCATGCCCCTCGAGAAGTTTCTTGCCTGATTTATCCACAAACGGACCGGTTATGCTCTTTGACCGGCCGACTCGGATATGATATCTAAGGTCGTCAGTACTGCTGTAGTAAGTAAAAGTAGAAAGTGACTTACTCCTCCCCTTTGAGCGGAAACCCATTATTAACCATCTGGCAACAGATCCCTTGACTGAACCAGAGATAATAGTACGGCTCGTGGTACGACATGTACGCTCCCTCTTGCGGTCTCCAGTTCCCAGGCATATAGCTCAAGTGCGTTGCATCTGGCTTGTTCTCATTCTTAACGGACAGCTTGCCGTCCTTGTCTACCTCCAATGGCAGACTATAGATATCATCCCAGTAGCTCCCGTAAACGAGATACGGCTGTCCGCTCTTCTGGTCGACCTGAAAAGCAGGATCAATGGCATTCGTACTCTTGTACGGCGCGATCTGGGAGCGCTCCCCGGAACCGGTATTGATCAATGCGCCGTGGTCTGTCCACTCCTTTTCAAGATCAGAGGTAGAAGCATACCCAATGGCACTATCTCGGCTACCGCTTTGGCTGATGGCGTAGAAGCAGTAGAATCTCCCTTTGTATTTTGTGACAGTTGGAGCCCAGGGCCGATTGTTGTTCTTTTTATTAATCACGCTGGCTTTACTTAGCACAGTACCGACTTTTGTCCATGGTCCGGAGATGCTAGACGCCTTCCAGTAGGGGATGTGGATGCCTCCTTTGAATAGGTAGAGGGTGTCTTTTTCCTCGATGATGTTGGGGTCGTGGACTTGCAGGTTGCCGCTGTTCGGCGGGGGGAAGTCATTGGAGAAGGTGAAGATCTTGGTAAGGTCGTTGGCGGTTGGATTGAGGATGCGTTGGCTGTGGCGCGGGAGGACAGCCGCGAGAGGCCGAGAGAGCAACGTTAGAGATAGAAGTAGTTGTAGTAGAATCATGGTGATAGTAACAAGAAAGCTTGATGTGTTCACAATTTCTGATGTATTCCATGTCAGGTCTGTATTTATATACATTTCCATATCTTAATTCCGCATATGAAGACGATGCCTTCAATTCAAGGCTGATTCTACTCGTGTGGCTCATCTGTTGGTACTTGATATCCAACACCAACACCAACACGTTCGACACGATAGAGATGATCCGCTGATCCATGCCAAGCTCACAGCCTCTGGGTTGATCATTACATTGCCGGGCCATTCACTCTCTATTTTCAAAGATTAGAGTTGGTGGCAGTTACTGTTTCATTTGAGCCAAATAGCAGCCGCATCAGGGTCCAAGCCTGATTGTCGCAGCCTTGTTGGCCCCCAACAACGACCCTAGCATCGCCCGCAACAAACTTAAATCCGGAATAGTAGTAAACGCCTTGCAGTCCATATAGCGTGCTATTAATAGCATACTTGCATAGGTCAATTATAGAGCCACTCCGAGGTATATACTGAATGGAAGCCACCCGAGATTGTCTGGCAGGCAGACGCAGCGTGTTTACGGCACAGAAATATCAATACAACTTGTGCCAATATGCGAGCGACAGAAGAAATTGACAAATATAAACTCACAGTCTCCTATATTTTACAACGTATGAAAAGAATCCAAACTGGGATATTTTGAAGTTCTTGATAAGTCAGGTTATGACCTTGGCCCCAAAACTGCGCCGCCGGGTAGGCTGTCCGACATGGCCTTTCAAAAAAAGGCATCATAAGTCGGCAAGTCTCTCGATTTGATCTACTCAAAAAGGCTTTGCTCTTCCTGCGAGAATATTTTGCTCGCATTCCTGACAACGTTCGTGCAACAGAGTGTTGGTGAATCTCGGATGCGGAGGATAGTAGGGACAGTTTCAACGATGCTTTTCAGGACTCAAAATCTGCGGAAGGTTGCCGCAGTCGGAGTGTCAGAAGGGAGTATGTCTGCCTGAGAACGTCATTTTGATCGACCCTCAGCCAGATGGAATTTCTGAGATATCAACCATTTGTTTATTTAGTAGACTAACTGGACTCCGATGAACCCGCATCCTATGAAGCCTTCACGAATCGACCCACGTGTATGTCTATGTTTTCGAATAAATCAAGCGCTGCATGTATGGCTTGTGATATGTTTCCCCACTGTTACCCCGAGCCCGAATAAGCTCGATGGCCATTGGATGGAGTCGATTCAAGCAGTACTTCGTGGTATGATGTCTTGTTTTCTTCCGGCCGACTGTCCATCTCCAAAGTTCAACGGATGCCTAAAGAACTAAGGTTAGAACAAGAGACCGACTGATGCTTAGGCAGAAGAATAAAGTGGACATTGACTCACTCTTGAAAGAATAAGCCCGAGCGATAATAAAGAAGCACCAACTTTAGCTGATGGTTTGCAGGGTTCAACGGATCTCAAGGCCCAAGCGTCGGAAGTTATTGGATAAGCACCCTGTTCATCCTTGCTCAAGTGAAAGCAGCTGTCTCCTCAAAGTTATCTCAGCCTTGCACTACGCCAGTATATTTGTCCGACGGGTGGCGGGGGAATCCCGCTCCGCGGTACCACCTGATCTCATTTGATGGATATAAACGATTGCGAGACTGATGGCAAAGAGCATCAGATAGTTAAAGAAATCAAAGGAATTTCATCTGCAGCATGGGTTCCATAGCAGCGACCAACTCTAAGAACTACCCACTTGAAGCTCTGGTAGGTATGACCGCATAAAGCTCGGATAAGGCATAGTTCTAACCACCCCATAGCTGGCAACCGACAGAGACCAGCGTGAGCCTGTCGAGTTGCGAGTCACGGGAACATTTCCACCGCTTCTTGCAGGCACATTGTATCGCAATGGACCCGGCACCCACCGTGTCGACTCGAAAACAGGGTCGTATGCTCGCAGTCACTGGTTTGACGGTTTCGCACTGCTGCATCGATTTCAGATAGTTCCCAAGGATGGCAGCAACTGTCGCGTGTTCTATAACTCTCGATTCCAGGTCGACGCGTTGATGGAAAAAGCACGCCGCACCGGAGATCTCAAGGAAGTCACATTCGGCCAAAAGAGAGACCCGTGCGAGTCGTTCTTTCACAAGATGAAGACCGTCTTTGAGCCGACTGATGCTCTGTCTGATCCTAATCCACAGATGGTTAATTCAAATGTCACTGTGTTCGCCAACATGCCCGGAATGCTGAAACACGGCCCTGCCGTACCGGAATCCGCGCAATTCAAGCTGCTCACCTGTCTGACTGACGCAAACCAAATCACGCATGCAAATCCGGAGACCCTCGAGCCAATTGCTGCCAGCACGCAACAAGAACTTCACCCGGATCTGAAGGTACTACTCTTCCCCGTGATTCTTCCGTGGCAGGGTTGCAACTAACTGCTGATAAGGGACAACTCTCCTGCGCACATCCGCAATTCCACCCCAAAACGGGAGATGTATACAATTACAACCTGCACCTGGGCCCTAAAAGCACCTTTCGCATATTCCACACTTCGGCACATACATCCAGAACAGAAGTCATTGCCACATTCTCAACCAAAGCAGCCTATATCCATTCCTTCTTCATGACAGAAGACTACATCGTCCTCTGCGTCTGGCCTTCGTACTTCAAAGGCCTCGGGGCCTCCATCCTCTGGGAGCGAAACATACTCGACGCATTGAAATTTGATCCTACTGCTCAGACGCACTGGTTTGTGGTCGACCGCAAGAGCCACCGAGGCGTCGTCGCCAAGTTCGTCAGTCCACCGTTTTTCGCCTTTCACACAATCAATGCTTTCCAAGAACCTGGGGACAAGAATACCGTGGATATAATCTGTGATTTGGTGCAGTACACCAACATGGACGCCCTGCACCGAACCTATTACGAGGCCCTGCTGTCGCCTAACGGCGAGGTTTCGAATTCCACATTGAAAAGGTCTGAAACACCCATGACCGTCCGCTATCGCCTGCCACGAGTGCCCAGGGAGTCAACCATCAGAACAGTTGCCGCCGCGGAACGAGTCTTTGGATTTGAGTCTGGTGAACTCCCGACGATCAACCCGCGATTCGCTACCAAAAGAGCACGATACCACTATTGCGTCGTTAACCGAGGACGCACTTCCTTCTTCGATGGAATCTGCAAGGTTGACCTCGAGACGCAAACGATCCAGTACTGGGGTAGTGAAACGACGCCTCATACGCCCTCCGAGCCAATTTTCATCCCCGATGGCAGTGACGAGGCCGAGGATGCGGGATATCTGCTCAGTGTGGTGTTGAACGGAGAGACTGGGACAAGTTACCTTGTCTGTCTTGATGCGAGGACGTTGACCGAGGTCGGCAGAGCTGAACACGACCACGCGATTAGTTTTGGGTTGCATGGAAGCTATTATTCCGCGATTTGAGTGTTATGTAACTGAGCTGTAATTCAATGCTATTGATTTTGTTAGAATATTGTTGCTTGCGTAACTTATAAACGAGTCCCATATTCCAAGCCAGCATATCGAAGTCATCGACTGTTCTCCGGACAGAGCAAGTCATGTAGACAGTTACTGTTAATGCTAGGTCTCGCAATGGGTATCTCGTCTATGGACTGTTCTTGTTTAACACTGACAATATTCACTGTCATAACTTGACGATGGTTGACACAATTGGCCACAACAAAGACCGTGTGAAAAGATATTTAAAATCCAACAGTGATCATGGAAGGCTGATTCTAGATACAATATATCCGCATTGAAGGCAGCTCGGCCAAATACTCATTCTCATTTATGTTTTTATCGTCCTTTATTTGCATTATCTTTTGGCCATTTCATACACTCCCCGTTGTCGTCGTTGTAGTTGTTGTGATGGTAATGTTCTCGTCGTCGGTGTCATGGCTAGAGGAGGCGGTGGTCCCCTTAGGCACACATATGCAGCGTTTGTGTATGGGACAGTCCGAACTGCTATTGTAATAAGCATGAGTTAGTGACAGTCCTTATTGTTCTTGTCGTACAATCAGGGTAGTCAGTATCAGAACGAACCTATATATGTTGTCGACGTACTCCACCAGCGCAGGCGATTGCACCACGGCGATGATCATGAGGCGCAAAGAGAGAGCCATTAAAACAGTCGCAGGATCGGCGAGTGGAACAGAATGTAGAGGGCGAAACACACAAAGATACCGATCATAAACTTGTTCCCATCGACCGCTATATCCCCTTTGAAGGAAGGCATGAATGGTGATCATGTTTGATATCTGATCTCGAGGCGTACGGAACGACGAGCTATGTAAGATTGTGGCGGACATAGCATATTGCAGTTGCTGTTGAAGGCAGCGACTGGGTTCGTGGAGTCCAAATAGCCATTGCTGCTGGGAACAGGAAGTGCTGATGTTGGAAGAAAGGGTTTGCATAGAAGGAGGACAGTCCAAATATCATTTCCCTGGCTCACAACGGGAAAGAACAATTGACGCTCGACCACAGCTAGTCAGAAGAGGTCACTGAAAGGGGCCTCACTGCCCTCAGTGCGACGATTAAATTGTCCAATCATTGCAATTTTGTATTTGTATCAAATGCAAGCTGATGTCGGTTCCTTGTGTAGTCATTTGTCTTCGCAGTCAGCTCCCGATGCGGTGCACTCTGATCCATCTTGTTGGGCCTCCGTCTGCCATTCGCACCAGTCTACAGCGGTACCATGATAGATCAGTATGATTCCAAGCAAGGATATGTACAACGCGGGAATAGTCCATCTGTTTAAGAACATACCTCATCCATGCAACGTGCCTACCACAAGACCGGGTATCAACTAAAGCCATCCTTGCTGCTGTAATATCCAACAAAACAACGGGGAGAGATGTCGTTTCTCTTTCAAGGGGTACCGCAGCACAGCAGCTGAAATGCTCGAGGAAATGGTTGATATTTGATTGTTGTCGTCCTCCATCGTTCCAACAAAAATGAAGGCATATTTCCTGTGTCGAGCAAGTGCATTTGCAACCGCCGTTGCACTGTTCAAACTTCTGGCCAGAAAGCCCCAGAATCAGGAGGAGCCGAGAACACAGACGGGCCATTCGAGTCATGCCTATAAATAAGAGTCAGTCTCGGTATTATACGATAGTCTTCGAAGGATAGATGTATCGACTTACCACCTCCTGGTGACCAGAGATCGAAGACGGACAATTGCTGCGATAACAAGCAATACCAGGAGCAGGATAGCCAAAAGAGCCTGATCCATGCTGTCAATCGGATAAATGAGAGAGGTTTTATAGTCCAAGGTATATGCAGTAAGTCGCTTCGATGACACCCTTTTTATCTAGTGGTAAGATACTGTAGTTGATAGAAGAGTTAGAAAGAAAGGGAGGGAGTATGAGGAGATTATATACATACCTATATGCCAGAAGTGAATGTGTAGATTCAACGGAGATTCCCATATAGTGAATGGGATCTACCTGTTTATGGGAAGTTCCGATAGCGACACGGCTCTAGCCGTTACATAGGGCTATCATTCTTCACTATACTAAGACATTCAGGTGAATGGGGAAGATTATCTAATGTCTCAGGTAATATAGCATTGATTCCAATCAACTATTGTGGTATACAGGATGAACTAATATTCCCGAAAAATAGTGCTATTAAGCTTGCTATTAAGCTTTTTTTACCAAGTTGATACCAGAATACTCCAGGATATCTAACCTTACAAACACGTTTCCGAGTTTATCAAAAAATGATGGCTGAATAGCGGATCTCATATTGATGCTGCCAAGTTGTGTCGCCATTATGACATAACCCAGACACCTCATTAATGAATCTTGTATTGCCTCTATAACAACTCATCCCACAATATATTTCACCATTCAAAGTTGTCTTCCCGGATAGAATAAAACATCAGCTAATTATCAACTTACCATGTCGTCGCGTCGAACCACCGATCCTCACCGACCAGTCCGCCCCCCGATCCCCATGGGAACATGGGTCCTTTATGGCTGCGGCGCAGGACTGCTCGGCGTAGCTGCGTATGTCCCCTCTCCCGAATCATGCAAACTAATCTAACTGAAGAAAAGAATGACCGTCGGAGAAAAGATTGAACAATTCTTTACTGGACGGCCAAGCTCCTATGTCCCCGGCCACACACTGGAGCGACTATTGGCCTTGCCTCCCCGGCCGGACAACGAACGGTGGGGACTGAATATGGCAATGCATTACGGGCAGGGTGCAGTTGCAGCCGTCATTCGAGCATTCATGAGCATCAACGGTATTCGAGGACCGTTTGCCGACTTTATGTTCGTCGGCGTCCGGTTGACGATTGATCAGACGCTGGAGAATTGGACGGGAGTCGGCGCTCCTCCGTGGTGCGTATCTATGAATATCTGCATTCGAACTTGTACGATTACTGACGAATGTGTAGGACATGGCCAGTCAATGAGCAGGTCATCGATGTACTGCACAAGGCGGTCTATGCTTTTGTGACAGGGTACTTGACAGACAGATGGTTGAAATGAGGTATTCAATTATATCGACTGCGTGTACTTTATTTTCAAGGGGGAAGCAAATGTTATATGAGTTCAAATGGATGTAACTCTGGATTAATGCCGTTGACGCGAACGCCTTGAATTTGTACTGACAGGACTCGCGAGAGTTTCCATGTGTACTCCGATAGCTCCATCTTAAAGAAACATACAGTATCGTATTGCATTTGGTGATTGGGGGGTAAGACCAGAGCGAAACAAGACGATCACGACTCCTGCCCGAGTGATCAATCAACCCATGCGCCTGGTATGATATCGAACTTGTCCTGGTGCTGTTAAAATGTAACTAATAAATATGATGTTGCTATTCTCCCCAGGATCGCACCCCTTAAGGTGCTGCTAGCATCAAAGATTGAATGCCCATCCTCACCGTCGTGATATTGGCCTGCATATAGCCCACTATGAACGCTGATTGGTCAGCCTTATGTCAACAAGGTGTTGAAGCACGTGACTTGTGATATGAACACGCATCCCCCGAGTTCGTGAATCAACATCAACGTCTTTCCTGGTATCGGCCGTAATGCCTAAAACTAGACAGCTTCTTCGAAGAAGGATTACATACTCAGATGCCAAGGCCGAAGAATCAAAGATTCTCCGTCAGCTTGGATAGGGCTCTGAGCAAACTGGATTCTTTGCTCGACTTCGTAAACGCGAATGGATAAAAGCTGCTGTTGCCTACCATCTTGGCTAGGTAAGCACGTGGCAGATCCCCTGAGTGGTGAGTTAAGCATCATGACCAGCTGATGTTTGGCTATTCGGCATATACATTTCGATTATATGCATAGACAGATTAGTTCGTCTACACCGGCACTGAAGAAGCACGCTGTTTGGAGCTAAGCGGGACTTGCATCGACAGCTTTGCTACTTTCGGGTTCGAGTATTCCTCGATGAAGCTGCTGCCGCCACATAACTCTACGACTGATCCGATCTGACATGTCTCATGCACAGTGAAGGACCATCACTGTGATGATCGGACCTTGGAATTCTCGTCCGAAATTCGGATTCATCTAGTAAAACCAAAAGAATTGTCTCGACTCTTCTGAGCAATCAAGCACACGAGCATGAGATTAATCACCTTTACAGGCCGCAAGCTTTTCATTATGAGGAAGGCTCTGCTGGTAAAAGTAGATTGTCGTTCCTGACGCGGTTGAACCATCCATAGCATTCTAACATCCTCTAGACTCACAGGCCTGGTCTGTGCACTCTCGAACATGCAGATTGCGTGGATAAAAGCATCGCTGGCTAGATTTCAATTTGTCAACAATAATGATAGTATGGCAGGAGCTGGCTGGTGATGTTACTATGTTGCGTCCAATGCTCCAGGCTCTAATTTGTTTCTTGCAATGAATTTCAGCTGCGCTTCGAAGACTTCGTCGCAGCTTGGCTCCCTGGGAGGCATACAAGTCTCTTTCTGCCAGACATCATATGATATTAAACTGTATATGTAGGTTTTCTTTTCATGTCATCGCTTCATACCCATCCAGTAGGCGTAGTCTAGATGTTCATGCAGGTCTAAACGTACATCATCACCAGTCACGCAAATCCCGTCCGCGGCAAGTCCTATAATAAACATTCCCTGAGTGTGCATAAAAACCAGAACCTAATGCTCAGAAATCTGTCGAGTATGCAGAACGGAACGCGTCAAAAAAGTAGCTGAACCTCGTACACGGTACTATGTTCCCCTTCCTCGCCCTCTCCATCGCTGCTCACCGGAGCAGGAACCTGGGCGAATTGGGCAATCATATCCTGTCCTTCGGGGATTGCTCCCACGACGTCGTCGTCGACGGCGACGCGTAGACTGTTCGGATTGATGTGGACGAGGCTGAGGATACGCTCGGGTTGGACGTTGTATTTTTTGGATAGTTGGTCAATAAAGTCGGATGCAGTTCGCTCGGTGAGATATACGGCGCGGTAGTAGGGTTCCTGCTGCTGTTTGTCCTGGAATCGGACGTAGAAACATGCCACTGCCCGAGGTTAGATAATACACCAAATCAAACAATACTGGCAACTTACCATGCCGAGGGCTGGATGACCGATCACCGGTATCCGACTCAGGCGAAGATCGACCATTTATATCGCTCAGGTGCGGATCAGGAGATTCCATCTTCGGCTCAACAGCACTTGCTTCTCGGCCGAAAGGACGACGTGGAAGTTCGACCAGGTCGCCGTGGAAGTTGACCCCTGCATCAGTCTCGGACGCGCTGTCACGTCCAAGAGACACAGGCGTGGACGAGTCCCGAGGTAGAGAAACTGGTGATTGATCCGGATCATCCAGCACATCGCCCTGCAGTGACAGCAGGCTAACTGGCTGGGAGGAAGAGAAGAGGTTGCGCAGCTCGAACAAAGCCCGGTGCAGATCGTCTATGCCCGTGAGACTGTTGGAACGGCTGGGAGAGAGGCTCATCGATACGGTATGATTCTTGGTCAGCCCGTGTCCCACGCCCTTTCGCCGCTTCCGCTTTCCGAGACCATTATTGCCGTCGATATCCCCCTGCGCGATTTGCCGCTCGACCTTGTGAATCGCTTTCTGCACATGCGCCACGTCGTTGGACAGCTTTCTTTCCGCTCCGTGGTCGCGAAACACCTTGACCTTGCAGTAGCAAATCTCGGCTTCGGTGGCAACTCCCGGCGCAGGAGTGCCATCCTCCAGGCCTATCATCTCCGTCTTGACGCATAGTCTCGTAGGAACACCTTTGACACCCTTGGATAGACTGAAATCCGTCGACAAAAAGTTCAAGCGGACGTTGACCACGCACTCGGAAGAACCGGCTTCCGGAGTGCTCGTCCAGGTTACACAAAACCCGTCAAACGACGCGCTGTCCACCTTTTTGATCCGCGGCGCGTTCTTCTTCGATCCCATACGCAGGTCCACGAATTCCAACGCTCGCATCTTTCCCCCTCGTTGCTGCGCCTCGACCGCCCCTCGCGCTTCCTTCCAGAGTCGCCAGCACCGGGCTGGATTCGATCGGTGTGTCGGTTCCTCAAAGGTGATTCTCACACTCGTGCGATATTTGACGGGTTGTGTGGCGTGCGCCGGCGGTGTAGAGTCGACAATGGATACCGAGTATGCCTGGGACTTGTTGAGATAGGTGACTGGCGGTTCATGCGCATGATCCGCGATAGCGGTTGGGGCGTGGAGAGTGACACGGTAGCGGAATCTACATTGTTACAACAGGGCGAGTCAGCAAGCAGTGGGCCGATTGCAGTCGTCGCATTGGTAGCGGACTTACGGATTCTCGGGCTTCGAAGGGAAGTCAGCGCGGTCGACCGCGTCCGACGCCACCGGCAGGAGAGGCTGCGCAACATGTCCCAACATTTCTGTAAATGAATCTCGATGGCTTGCTGTATCCAATGGATCGTAGTCTGAGTTTGCCCCGAAAGAAACGTTACTCGGTAGTATGTGATTTGATGCAAACGGGTCCATGTTCTGAAACAGATGATGCTGGTATTGCGACTGTAAAACCGCCACTCCTCGGGTTGCCGTCGGCGCGTGTCCATGTAGTTGCTCTTGTTGTGGTGGTGGTGGTGGTGGTGGTGGTGGTTGTTGATCCGGAAGATCTGGCTGTACGCTGACCATCTGATCCCATATCCAAGGCGTGCTGGCCAGATTCCATTCTACAGTTGGGGTGTGAAGGTCCCCTGCAGGACTATGGACTACGGCGCACATCTGATTGGCAGTGGGAGTAAGAAGGCCGGCTTGCAGAGCTGAAGGAGTGACAAAGTTGACTACATTCGGATTCGCCTGGTGATGGTTGAGCTGGGGGTGATATTGTTGTGATGGGAGTATGGGGTGATTTGCGAGCTTCGCATCGTTGTGCTCCAGTGATGCCTGTCGTGTGAGAAAGGGGTCGGCGATGACCTGGGAAAACTTCTTTTGAAACTCCCCGATCAGCTCTGCTCCAGGCTTCTGCTTCGTCCTGCTGGTGGTTAGACTCGAGGATGATCTGAAACCCCGTTCCTATCCCACAGAAAAACAAACCTTTTGTCAAACATTTTCCTCGTTTCGAGGTACACGTGTTCCCACGTCGAAGGGCCTCACAAGTCACAAACAACACGACAGACACGAGGATTATAAAAGAGCAGTGGCAATTTTTTATTAACCGTCAGAATTTAACCCACCCGGCAGATATCAGGTCGGGAGATGAAATGAGTGACGTCCTCCGAGCAAACAACGAGCGAAAGGCGAAAGCATCCCCCTCGAGTGATGAAACAAACGGGAAGGAGGAAACACAGCCGGGATATAGATGACTGGAACGGGGAAATTTGGATGGCACAGGCGCCTTTTATCTGATCCCTGGGTCCCATTCAGGCCAGGTCAGGGTCACAGACAAACAGGCAGACACCAGGACCACTGGACATGCTGGGTCTCAAAAAGAAGGTACGACAGTTGAGCTACTACTACTATAAGAGGCGGACAGTAACTGGGGATCAGCGGTGGGAGGGGGAAAAAGAGCGAGGGGACGAACTCGGTTTGGTAATATTTATTATTTATTATTTATTATTAGCATACAGGTATTTTAATATGAGATCATAATCATAATTTATGATTTATCTATTCCCGCTTTACCATAATAATAATAATAATCTGCAAGAGAGTAGAACGAATAATAGGTACATCTAGAAGTCGTGCCGAGAGCGTCGTGTGAGTGGAAGGAGCGTGAATAACCGGTGGGGCCTTTTCTCTAGCCTCGTGGACAGCAGCAGCAAAAAAGGTCGCTTGATTGGAACGGAAGTTCCAGCCGAGAGAGGAAGTGCAAGAACTGGAGCCCAGGATGGTGAAAAGAAGGAAACCAAATAAAATAATAGTCTGTTCCTTGATCCCATTTAATTTTTATGCAAGGGGTCTTTGCCCTTTCGGAGAAGGCGATGCCTTTCACTGTCGCTGCTTCGGGGTAGATAGACAGATATGTATTAGTATTGGAGAAGAAGTCTAGACTTGCTTGCGTTTGCCACAGGTCGCCTTTATATGTTTATCTATGGAGAATTTCCTCTATTGGGAGTACTGTCCGATGGTTGACATTCCTCCCCGAGGTCTAGATAATTTTTGAGCTGTTGCATCAGATCTCTAGATCTTTGCTACTTTTGATTCCGCTGCCGCTGCATATTCTCAAGACTCAAAACAGGGCTCGCTTATGGCAAATTTACTACCACTAGCATTTTATTTTTGTGCAACAATGCGGCTTTGATCTGTCCCTGGATTCTACATAGGGTGTAGTTTGTCCTTGGCAGAAATATATACTCCGCGCATGGCCAAGGTCAACTCAACGCCCCTAGCTGTCAGCAGGATTCTGTAGAGGAATCATGCTATAACGGGCCAGGTACAGTCGATTGACCTGCTTCAGGGTACTACCCTTGCCTCTGCAGCAATGAGAAATGTATCCACGTGAGTTGTCCTTCATGTCTTGTATGACATGAAAACATCAAACTTCGGCACAAACCCCTAGAGTAGCCAGATTCAACCGACTGCAGTATTCTCCCGTTCAATTGTGTGCTGTGGATTCGTACTTTCCATGTACAGGGACAACAGACTCAACAGTACAACGTAGATCCCACCCGTAGTGTCCGATGACGTCAGTATATGTCTTAGAGGACGGGAAGGTTTCGTTGTGTGGCACGAGCAGCCGTGGTTCACTGGCTACGAGCAGCTTGGACCCGACAGAAAGCCGAAAAGGAATGAGATCCGATCTATCCAGGATGCTGTCTATCTGCGCCACCTCCGCGTTGTCATCTGCATTTTCATCTTACGGCTCGAGACTGTGCATTGCAGTATCCAAGAAGCCTCTGTCCTTCTCTAGTACTACCAGAGGTACTTGCTCCCAGAATATGAGCATGATCGCCCAGGACTACAATTTGGATCCGAATCATGATCTACCACCAGATACTCAGCTATTTCCACACACACTTTAGGCTTCTCTCGTCGTTGAGCGGATGGATCATGTTCTCTTTTCCATGCAGCCACGCACTGCTGTGACGTCAACCAGCGCCTCCTATCCGGAGACCTACCGAGGGGTAATGGAACTTTGAAATCTAGTCTTATGTTAAAAATGGTTGAATCAGATATGGCTGGAGCGCGAGTGGCCGAAAGAAGATCCAGCGAATCAGACGCGGCGGATTTCTCTTCAGTTTCCTTGCTGCGGAATTCTTTATCTCTTCCTCGAGGACGAACGGACGAACTCGTGTGGCTTGAGCAGAACTGCAGATCTTCTCTTCAGACAGACGCAGCATTGTCTCCTGTTTATAATTTGTGGCATATTGATGTTGCCCTTTGCTCATGAGGCTCCTCGCCAGAAAATCATGAGCTAGGTACCTTAAGGTTTCTCATCGTGAGACTGCCGCAACAAATCCATGAAAACGGGCTTGTCATTTACCTTAGTCGTTAACTCTCAATGAGGAATCCACACACACCCCCAAATAACGCTACTGATTGGTGAGCCAAGAAAATCGGCCCCGCTGATCAGACACTAGCGCAATGCCGGTTGTTACCTCCGGCCAATCATTGCTACCGTTGCGTCAACCCTCCCTCAATGTAACGACATTATGCGGAACAGCAGCTGTCAGTGTGTCTTCTGAATCATGATCATTACCCATGCTCTGTACAAGAGGTAATTTTAAATAGTTCCTTGGGTAAGATGGTTTGTCCACGCAGTAGTTGCTGGGTATTACTGACTGGGGTTAAAGCTCTCCTCCTTGGTTCTGAGCTTGATCGCTCTTTAGACTTCCTTCATCTCCGTTCTCAGGGTTCAGTTACATCAAGATTCATCTATTGTCTGGGGCGGGAGGAGGCGTCTGGTCCAGAACAGCGTAGCAGGAAACATTCTTCAGCACCTGAACGAGTCCTCTGGCTTTGCCAGCAGGTTTCCTTGGGATGTCTTAGTCTTTAAAAGAGAGTGACCAACCGGTTCGATAATTGAGACTTCAAACACTCTTGTACAGCTACACTACAGCTACGGCTTCAGTACCATTATAGGCTTTATATATATTGGCCTATGGGCTTCTGCCTCACACCCTAGCTGTGACCGCATACACCGTCTAAACCTTCAACTCCGTCAGACCATCTGTCCATAGCTCAATCGGTCAATCGCTCAGCTGCACAAGTGTACAGCTCGAGTATATCTATCACCTGCACCATGACGACCACCACACTTCTTACCGAGCAGACGGCCAATGGCAATCTTCTGGACTGGGCCAGCCTCAGTCCAACTGCTCTTGCCTTGCCGCCAGGCGATTCTACCGCTTATGAACCTGTCCTTCTGAGCGATGAGGATCTCCATGTCCTCGATCCCGCATTTCTTTCCAAGCGCACAGACACCAGCGCAGATAATAATAAACCCACGTACACCCAGCGTCCGGAGCTAAAGCCAGCTTCCACCAATCAGGGCGCTCCAAATAACCACTCTGCTCGACCCTCGCGCTCATCCATCACCAGCCTTTCTTCTATAACTTCTACTTCTACGTCCGCCACCACAGAATCAGACATCACCTCTCCCAAAAAGTCTTCAAAATCTAGCAAACGCAATTCAAAATCAAAGGTATATGACAAGAACGACCCCCGACGCGAGAGATATCTCGAGCGCAATCGGCGCGCAGCCAGCAAATGCCGCCGCCAGAAGAAAGAGCGCAACCAGCAACTGGAGAACCTCTATCGCAAACAGTCTGCAGAGCAAGAACGCCTTCTCTCGGAGCGCGACCGGATGCGCTCGGAACTGCTCTCTCTGAAGGATGAACTGCTGAAGCATGCGCAATGCGAAGACCCGCCGCTCAAGTTCTACATTGCTCAGATGGTCGAGGAGGCCGGTGCGGCTGTTGCGCCAGGTAGACCGATCAGTACCTACTCTCCTGGGTACTCTGAGCAGCAGGCGCAGCCCCTGATGTTCAACGATGATGATGTTTTGCAGCAACAGTCCCCGACGATGAAGATGTCCATGGTTGCAGACGCACCGTGGACCACATCGGGTGGTGACTTTGTGGATTTTGTTCAATTGTGATCAATTACATTACCCCTCGTAGTAAGTTATGTTTCATGGAGTTGGATCCTGGCGTGCATCGGATATGTATTATTTTGGAGTCAAACTGTCAAGCCATGTGGAGGTTACTATACTGTCTATAAACAGAAATATATGGCGCTGCATAGCAATGCTGCTATCAGTCTACTACCCAGTCAGCAGAGCACATATCAGCTGTATCTTACCTCTGTCATTGCCGAGTCAATTGACCAATCATGAGCTTCATCAGAACAGATCGTGTGATAACAACGTCATCGACTGGATTAATGCCTGAGGCTTGAAATTCCCTTTTGAGCCGAGGTGTGGCGAGTGTCTGGGGAATTATCTTCCTGCAGCCATGGATTGGATATGTCTCCATTCCAGTCAATGGCTCCAAACCGGCCGAAACTGCAAGGATTGTGGCTGATCGGATCGGCCGATGCCGCAAACCCACCTCGGAAATGTCGACAGGAATTGAGTATATATAACAATACCATTCAGATGTGAAAAGACACTCGGCCACTGCCAGCCAACCCAGGTGGTCGAAGAGTAACTGACCCTTTGCCTCTTTCCCATCACGGCAAACCGGGGCTATAGGGCTCGTTCTCTTGTCATTCGTTTACATGTCTGTCTGTTTGCTCTCGGCCCCCCATGACAAGTTTAAGAGCCACCTCGACATCGCAAGGACGACCGCAAAAACAAGATGCGACGATACTCCAGCTAGACGACCGGTCGCAATGGCTCGCATGGAACACCGCCGAGACGCTCTTCACCCTCCTTCTCAACAAGCAACTGCGCCGGCGCTGGCTGCTAGAGCATAAGCATTCGCAATCCATCCCGGTCCCACAGAGACTGCGCCCGATCGCGCTTCTCGAACCGATCCCCACGCCAGCGGGCTGGTCCAAATCGAAAGAGACAAGTGCTGCCGAAATGGACGCCCTCAAGTACCGCGTGCGGCTACTGCGCGCCCGTGCAGAAAAGGGCAAGGAGCTAGTCGCCGAGATGGAGCGGAGGATCCAGCGGGGCGATCTGCCCGATCCGACGAGCTTCTGCCATTCGTGCGTCGCAGTCGATGATCGGGAGGTCTTTCTCACCAAGTGTGGGCATCGTGTCTGTCTGACCTGTGTGCGCTACAGTACCAATGACCAGGGGCAGTACGAGTGTTGCATTTGTTTTGTGCCGACCAGTTTTGTATCTCGAAGGCGCACGCCAGGGCCACGGCGACGTTGATATCCCCGTGTGCCAGAGTCTGCAGACTACTTTACTACTGTTTCACTCTTTTCAGTGGTCGTTATCAGTCGATATCCGTCGTTACCAGAATGACCATGTAAACTACTCAAATACAAAAATAGATCTAATTGATAAATCTACATCCTGGAGGCTCCATGTCTGACCTGCTACAAAATGCATGATTTATGCCAGTCATAACACGTAAATAATTAGTCAGTATTTATCTACTTATTCTGAGATGACAGTCATCCAGGAGTGGTGACGTCATTGAATACATAATAGTATAGAATCGACCCATATGAGGCAAATAGCATCCGTAGACCCTATGAGGAGTTCCAGCAAGGGTTGAATATGTTTGTCCGTTGCAATGAGCAGACCTTGTCAAGGTACGATCGACGATAGAAATGTAGATCGAGTGACACTATCAGCATGTCGTATTAACTGGGTCCCTGCAGGGAAGGAAGGTTAAAGTTATCGATGATCTACACACTTGCCGAGGATCATGGTGACGTCGAAAATCATCACTTCCACTATCACATTCCCCCACATCAAGTGGCAAGATACAGCCCAACAATGTACTGCCCCAAAAATGGTGATTCATGAGGTGAACTCGGTGTTGCTCTATCCCTGATCAGGCCGTGTCACAAGCCATGACGTCTTGCTCGCTACCTCCTTGATGATCGATTGCATCCGGGGGACATATAAGAAGGGTACTTTTTCAGTTGTCGTCTTCTCATCGCAGAACAGATCATCAAATCAAGAAGCATTTCACAGAATCCAATTCAAACACAACCACAAACACTACTCAACATGTCTGACACCGGCCGCAAGGATTTCTCCACCAGTATGTTCACCAACTCCATATACAACAGATCAGTTCTAACTCCGCAACAGAGGCTCAGGAGAAGGTCACTCCTGAATCCCAAAAATCCACTATGGACAAGATGAAGGAGACCTTCACCGACGCTACCGACCGTCTCACCGGCAGCGCGCAGGGCGACCAGCAAAAGTCGTACTCGCAGCAGGCGTACGATTCCGCGCGTGGCGAGACTGACAACCAGACCCACGGTAGCAGCACCGAGACAATGTATGTTCCCCGCATCCGGAGGAAATCTGACTGATCAGGTGCTAACTTGTCGCAATAGGGGCCAGAAGGCGAAGAATGCTATGGGACTCGGTGATCATTAAGTTATGAGAATGAGATATGACCAGCTGTATATTAGATAACCAGGGATTATGACTGCTAGTTTAATTTGATGAATCGCAATTGTACACGTGATCCATACTATTTATAGATAGAGAGGTAGTAGAGCGTTTATCTCGATCATACCAGGAGCATTGTATCTCTGACAGTTACTATTCGATTGCTGCGCCAATTGGGTAGTGTCTAGAATATACGTAGAGAATGCTGAATACAGACAGCATATTAATATGCTGGACTTCTATTGTTTAATCGTATGTCATCAACCATTTCAATTTCCAATGCTTCGTTGCCATGCAATCGACTAAGGTACTAGCTACCATGTACAGCTACTTAGTCCTTCATAGGACGACCTGATATACCACTGTGCGATCAATTCTGCAGCTTAACCAATGAAAGCCAAATGGTATGATTTATGAACCTCTAGGATGTGTTTGTTTATCAATATGTGAAGAAAATATAATCTGAGATTCATTGCTCTATCTGATAACTACGTCATGCTGATGAAGTCCTCAACGGTTTTCAACTTCTCCACACATTTGCATCTAGACACGCCACTGAGCCAGGTTTTTGGCTTCACATGCATCAAATTACGCCAACATGATGATAGTATGTATGGCCTGTTCAGTCATGGACTTATATAGAGCCAACGGCAGTGCAGCCGGATCAACAAAGATCGACCGAACTCACCTCACTTCCACAAATTAAAACCCATCACGAAGAAGAAAAGCATAAACAAGCAATCACCATGTCGGATGCTCAGCAACAGAACCAACGTTTCAAGCTCGAAAACCTCTTCAGCGTCAAGGGCCGAGGTATGTTGTTCCTATCATCTGCATGATACACATAATAGGATACTGACCAGCGCAGTTGCTCTCGTCACTGGAGGTGGTTCGGGAATCGGCCTCATGATCACACAGGCACTGGCTGTAAACGGCGCCAAGGTATACATCACTGGTCGGACAGGAGAAAAGCTCGACCGTGTTGCAGAATTGTACTCGCACAACATTCCCGGGCAGATCATTCCCATCACCGCCGATATCACCAACAAGCAATCCATCCAGAAGCTTGTCGACGAAATCTCCTCCAAGGAAAAGGCACTTCACATCCTCGTCAACAACGCTGGCATCTCTGGTAAGACACAGGACACCGACAGCCAGAGCGCCGAGGAACTGCACCAAAAGCTCTTCAAGGACGAGTCAAACTCCGTTGAAGAGTGGGATGAGATCTTCCGCACCAATGTAACCCAGCTTTACTTCACCACCACCGCTTTCCTACCCTTGTTGAACAAGGGAACCGACATCGAGCACGGCTGGTCCAGCACCGTCGTCAACATCAGCTCCATTTCAGGCATTGTCAAGACAGCCCAGCACCACTTCCACTACAACGCTAGCAAAGGCGCTGCCATCCATGTGTCAAGAATGCTGGCGCATGAGATCGCCTCCTCCAACCTGAAGATCCGCGTCAACAACATTGCGCCCGGCGTGTTCCCCTCGGAAATGACCGCCCAGGAAAGCGACGAGAAGCAGAAGAGTTTCCTGCCCAAGGAGAAGTACGAGGGCAAGGTTCCTGCTGGAAGACCGGGTAAGGATGAAGACATGGGCAGCGCTATTCTGTTTGCTGTCTGCAACCAGTACCTGAATGGGCAGACTATCGTGGTTGATGGTGGCTACGTTCTTGCTGCTGGAACTGTTTAATTCGTGCCATTGTACCTGTCATTGTATGATAATGAGATATGACGAATGCATGGGCGTGATTCCTACCTTTTTAAAGTGTTTGCCGATCTATCGGTACTCATCTACAGTCTGAGCCTGATCCGGGAACTGGATCCGCATGTATCATCGCATTACCACACTACCCAACAGTAGAGCAAACTGCACTATGTTATTTCACCACAAAGTAGAATTTACGACATTGTAGTCAACCGAAAGACAAGCGCATCTTTAAGCGAGAGGACGGAATGACTAGTTAAAAAGGCTAACAAGGTATAAATACTTTCATGCTAAGTAAACACAGATCAATGTATGGCAGACAGAATGCATCCAATTCAAACGCTGTATCAATCATAGCCCGCCCAGCTTCTCGGATCCATCGCACGAGCCTATGGTAGAATCTATATATCGAGGGTATTATTCAAGTTCTTCGAGACGAATCTCTCTGGTCATGGTTAGCAAACCTCCAACAAAGAAGCTGAGGTACAGACATACTCGGATGATGTGTTCAACGGCTGCTTCTTGATCATCTACTTCCATGATGGGAATACGGCTGATGATGTTCTCTCATCCCATGTGAACTGGGTTGTTCTCTCATTGATGGTCGAGGTCTTGCGTAGTCGGAGTCACTCGCTTTTTGCTGAGCGCTTTTATTCTTGGCGAGGAAGAGAGGAATAAGGAGACACATTTTGGCTCGATATGATCACGTTTGATATTGAGAAGAGGCGAGGGGATAGTGGATTTAGTCTTTTAGGCGTCTGATGTCCGATGTCTGATGCATCGTCAAGCAACGAAATCGACCTCCCTATATACCTTTCTGATGAGACTGTCTGTCATAAAAATAGCTGCTCACAGTATCACAGCCATGGCCATTCCACCGCGAGATCAATCTCAGCCTCGTATTGAACCTTTAACCCAACAAGCAATCATCTCGTATCGGCTAAGCTTTCGAAGCAATCTTGGCTTGGGCTGTGCCAGGCGATCAACGCTAAGGCTGCGGGGCTGGGGCCGCTTACGGCTGTTTGGGGCCGAAGGATATCTCTGGGGCTGAATATGTTGTTTCAGCCTTTCAGATTCTTTTCTTAGGTTCTGAAATCGTTTCGGTGTTCGTCGATCGGGTCGTGGCAAGGTCTTTGGTGAGTGGGAGGCTGTGCAATTATATTTGCAACTGTCAGCAGTCGTGAAGCTTATTCCACATTGTTGCTATTCTTCAACGGTGTTGATTGGTGATAGGAGAGGAGAAGCTTCCGAAATGAGGCGAGTAATCTGCCTTGCGAATATAAGTGAAAGTGAAATCAATAATGCGACAATACTGTCGGAGACAGATCAAGCGCATAAGGTAGAGAGAGCATATACATGTACTCCCTTTAAACAAATACGTCTTATTTGCATCGCAGAATTACTTCTACTCGTCGTACCTAGCAGTCGACATGCAGTGAGCAATATTGCACTGCCTGATTATTTAGATGCGCGAAGGACTACAGGAATGAAACATATTCGGGATGGGCATACCCAAAAAATAGATCATCACTATGCATCATATCTACAGAGCAAGAAAAGCACGACAGATACAACCGACTATAAGACACATTGAAGAAGGGCAATACCGCCCGACACAAGGATGACATCCAAGCCTGACACCGGCGTTGTGCTCCCTAAGAAAGATCAGCAAGGCTCGACGGCAGAAGTCGCCCCAACATACCTAGACTCGGCACCGATCCATCTGAATTGACCTGATTCAAACAGAGCTGGGTATATGAACCCAGGACAGTTTGCAACTGAGACGCTGCATCAGGGCATAGCACCGATGCGCAGTCCGCAATGGACGGCGCATCCCCGTTACTCGAGGTAAAGCTGCCTGATTGGCAGATGCAGTTAATGTCGGATGGCTTGCTGCTGCTGCTGGCACCCTTGCCGCATTTGTCTTGAGCAATATTCGTAAAGAAGGTGTTGAAGCAGGGTTGCATGCATGAGGGAAGACTCTCGACCCATTTGTTGTAGGAGGTGGATGAGGTAGCCAGGACAGTAGCGCTGAATGTGAGGAAAAGGAGGAAGAAGATGGATCGCATGCTGACAGTGAGTGTGAGATGGTTAAGGGAAAATAATCCTATACTGATGAGAATGAAAGATTTGTAGGTAGATTCGGCCAGTGATTGTTTGAGGCGCGATGACTTACGATTTTCATCATCACTGACACAAAACACAGAGTTTGTTTCCCCTGAGCCGTCTGATCCAAGAAGAGGGCGGACCCTGAGCCGTAACCCAGAATGACTGCTGCTGATTGGCGGGTTTATCAGCCAAGACGGGTAACAATTATTGGTCTGTGGTTATTGGATAATGGATCCGGAGGGCTTTGTGCGGGGGAGGTGTCTAATGATGAAATCAGTCAGATATCAGAATATGGGAGAAATCGGTTGTTGATTCAAAGTACAAATAATTGAGTTTGTTAAAAGAGTCTGGTGGTCTGATTCAGTAGTGACTGGTTGCCTATGTTTGGAGATGACAGGAAAGTCAAATTTTCCGACATGCTACACAAATATATATACACATCCTAAGCTGGTTGGGTACTCTTAAGGCTCCCAAAGGTTGATGCTGTTTTCTTCTCCGCGGATGAAGAAGGAGGAGAAGAGAATCACTCTAAATCCGGTGTATCCTGATTATCTAAACTGCTATTGCTGGTATTAGTACTCGTAGAGTTAACTGTGGGTGACGTAGTAGCCTCGTACCAAGATGAAGATGTCATTGAAACTACTGAGGATGTGGCCCTCATGAATTTCGATGGAAGATGGTATAAAAGAGTGCCTATCCCCTTCATTTCGAGGTACAAAATTCTTCCAATGCAATATCCTCGAGTAGTGAAGCCCTTCGTTAGTATTCGCCGTCCGTGACACTGGAAGACAATTATTGGCTGTGAAGGGATAGTCTATTGTTTGACAAGGCAATAAACCGGTTATGAAGAAGGTTTCTCCTCACTTGGTTACTCAAACTTATATTGGAGAGGTCTCGACAAGGTCTTTACTTATAACTGGTTACACCAGATGATCAACTGGAAACCTGCTCTAAATGACGACTTCAACCGCTTGTGGATCCCAACTCCACAACAACGCATCATGCGATATAAAAAGAAAGATCTGCCCAGATCAGATGTCGATCGGTCTCCTCGTGGCCCCTGAGACTGTGAATAATATGACAGATCATATCAGCGACATCTGTTAAAACCAATAAACAACAACAAAAGCAACTACTCTACCTCCTCATCTTCCGTCGCTCACATCGTGATGCATTATCGATGGCTTTTCTCATCGCAAATACTGGCACTAACATGTCTTGCAGCTCAAGCAGCTCAGATACGAAATAATGGACGTCAAATCGAGCCATGTGCCCAAGTCTCGGATTGGATTGCTCAGGCAAAGACCACCAAAGGAATCCCAGGCAACCTGGCCTATGGGTGTCTAACTTCGATGCCGTTCGATGCTGAGGACGCCGTCAAGTTTATCGACGAATATCGCAAGTATCTACAGTTCCAGTCGACGATCGAGAATTTGAAGAGTATGTGCCTGCTATCATCATAGACGGATGTCACTGACTCTGGCAGATCCCCCAGAGCAATATTTGATGCCATCGACAGATTTACTGGGTGGTTTGGACAATATCAGACAAAAGGCTCAGAATCACGACTACTCCAGCCATTGGGATTTCGAATTAGATCTGCGGCAACTCATCAATTCAGCACATGACGCCCATCTGACTCTACAGCTCTGCTCTACAGTGCTCTTTCGCTTCTCAAACTCAGTTCCTCTAGTCTCGCTGTCTTCAGACGGCCTAGAGCTGCCGCAGGTATACACACTCAGTAAGTTTCTCGCGACGTGAAGTGAAGCCAGCTGACTCAATAGATGACGCTCAGCTTTTAACCCAGGGAGTCCAGTCTGTCTCCCCAGTAGTGTCTATAGACGGCCAGGACGCTGCTCAGTATCTTGAATCATTTTCCTCCGAGGCAGCTCTACATGATCCAGATGCTCAGTAAGATCTACACTTCATTCAATAGACGAACATCTAACAACTACCTAGGTATAACACAAATTTTCCGTCTCTAGCCAGTCAAACCGCTCTGGGAACTCCCCGCAATAACGGTCTCTGGTCACGGAATTTAGGAGAAAAGTGGACTGGCGACCAGCTCACCCTCACTTTTGCCAATGGCTCTTCCATTGAGAGTCACAGAACAGCCGATCTAATACCACTGGAATTCCCGTACCGCAATGGCACTGCACTGTTCAACGCCCGCTGTCGTAAAACACCAATTCCAACGACAGCCATCGCGGCATCCGACAGCGGGGGCTATCCCAACACGACCTGGTCTAGCTACGGCGGATTAATAGCGGGATACTTCTTAGAGGAAGAGGCACTTCAGGACGTCGGCGTGCTAGCCGTCACCACCTTCTCGGTTGATCCAGCGACCCTGCAGCAGGTCAGTGTGGATTTTCTGCGAAACGCGACCGAAGCTGGCAAGAAGAGGATAATTATGGACCTCTCCGGCAACCCCGGGGGTAGCTTGACTGCCGGCGTGGACCTCTTTCATATCTTCTTTCCGGATGTGGTGCCATACACAGCGACTCGGTTACGGGCTCACCCCGGTGCAGAATTCCTGAGCAAAGCATTCTCCGGACTGGCACAGTCGCCTCGAAAGTTGCAGTTCGAGCTCTGGGAGGGGAATCCATTCTCCTGGCAGGCCGCAGTGACGCCAAACCAGGACGGCAATTTCAAATCGCTGGAGGCCTGGTCCGGACCGTATGAGATTGAAGGGGCGCCATTGTCGAACCTCTATGCCAATTTCAACTTCACCAGCATCTCCACGACGCACTCTCCGATCACCGGATACGGACCGATTCCACTAGATCCGTCGCAACGATTATTTGCCCCGGAGGATATCGTCATTGTAAGTTGTCCTGCCCAAGAGAAGGCAAACGCTAATAGAGCAGATCACGGATGGCAACTGTATCTCAACATGCGCCTTCTTTGTCGATCGAATGCAGCGGCAAGGCGTTCGCACGGTCGCGTTCGGCGGAAGACCTCAGTATGGACCTATGCAGGCCATCGGCGGCACTCGCGGCGGCCAGAATCTGGCATACGGAGGAATCTACTCCTATGTCGAAACAGCGCACGGTTTCATCCGGGACTCTCTACGGAATGGCTCGTCTCCTCTGATGTCAATGCAAGAATGGGCGCAATTCAACAAATCGATCCCCGTTGACCCCGACGAATTCCCGTTCGTCTTTGGCGGTGGAGTCAACATGCGCAACGAGTACGCGCCCGGGGACGACTCAACCCCTCAGCAGTTCACCTACAAGGCGGCGGACTGTCGGCTGTTCTACACAGCAGAGAGCTGGTTCTCGCAGCAAGCCGTGTGGCGAGCGGCAGCAGTGGCTTTGTTCGGAGGAAATAGCAGCTGCGTCCAAGGGTCCATGTCCAATGCGAGGAAGTAGTAGAATGCCGTAGATTAGTGTATATGTACTCCGTATGTCCAAGAATAGCAATCATGACCTCCCATATGTCCGAATCCCAATCTCACATTTCCCGCCATGCATACCCTATAAACGAAGCCACCTCCTCCGCGGCCGGTCTCCCCGACCGTAGCGAAATAAGGTACAAGGCGGCATCAATGCCGGTAGTGATGGTCCCGGACGTGACAATGCGCACCTGCGACGCGTTCATCCCCGCATCGACATAGTGTACAGTGCCCGTTGCATTCTCCGGCACCACCTCCGTCCCTTTCGCCCCCGGTGTCCGTCTCTTATACTCGTCGCATAGATTTCGCAGCGCTCCGAGCCCCAATCGGTGTGATGTCGCCGTGAGTCCATCCAGAACTCCTGCTGCCGCGAGAAGATACGACCCACTGCAAACTGAAAAAAGAACCCTCTCGCCCGGAGGCCCGGGACTTTTGGGGCCGAGTTTCGCAAAGGCAGATATCAACTCTAACAGTTCGTGGAGATGCCCATCTGCCGAGAGGAACGGGAGGATATTGTTCGGTCGCGCCCCAGGAACAATAAGCAGATCAAACTCCGTTAGTCTGTCCTTGGCTTCGGCGATGGACAAATCTCGTTTGAAGGTTACATTTTCCTGGGAGGTGGTGAATTCGTCATGGGCGGCTATAAACGTGGAATAGCCGCCCTGGAAGAGCAAGCCGATCGGGCCGTTGGTGTCGAGAGTATTGACGGAAGGATAGACGAGGACGAGGGCGGTTGGCATAGTATAGTTATGATTGAACCGTGCGAGACATGCGTCTGATGCGGAGAGTGGGTATGAAGGATCACACTTGCAGTTGCAGATCGAGAGACAATCGGCGGTGAGTCTCACGTGTTGTCGCGCTGTGTTCGTGTCGCGCGGAATCTCTCCGTCAACAATGCGCATCCGGTCTGACGGCAGGTGTGCCATCTGTGGTTTTTCAAAAAAGGCTTTAAATCACATAGTGGTGGCGCTCCCGATGTTCCTGAATCTCATTCTTCTGATCGACGCCTCTTTAAATAAGGTGGAAATACCTTTCTATCGAGAGGAATGCAACATCAGAGATGAATGACGTCATGAATCTCGACGCGCCAAGGGAAAAGACGAGAAGAACCATATATCACATTTGGCTATGTTATTGTTCTCATATACCGATTGTGACTGCTATCTACAGGGTAAATGACCCCGTCAAAGGGAGATCCCGACTCGAACGGCCAACGTACACCCGATACGTTCCCCGCTGCAACGACCACTGTTGAGCACCGACATCCCATGTACTCAGATCACGTCGATTCAAGGCGAATTGCACCTTTGCCGTCTCCCCTGCTGAGACACTGACCTTCTCGAATCCACGCAGTTGTCGTACGGGACCATTGGGGATGCCGATGTAGAGCTGTGCCACCTCGGCACCGGCGACACGTCCAGTGTTCTTGACCTCCGCAGTCACGGTGACAATCTTATCCCAGAGATGAGGGTTTCCTCCTTGCTGGATAGCAGCTGACGGAGGATATTGCGGAGATTTTTCAGGATTGCTTATCCGCAGTCCGGAATACCCAAAGGCTGTGTACGACAGTCCAAAGCCGAACTCGAACTGTGGGGTGATGTTGGCCTTGTCAAAGGCGCGGTAGTCAATGTATACCCCTTCGTCGAAGTCGGACTGAGGGAACAGGCCATATGGGGTCTCTGGCAGGGACGGATGCAACAGACTACCGTAGTCCTCCGCTTTCTTAGCCACCGTGTACGGCAGTTTTCCGGACGGATTGGCTCGGCCGTAGAGCAATTCTACCAACGCCCTTCCACTGTCCTGGCCTGGTAGATGAGCGAAGATGACAGCCGTCACATTCTCATGGTCAATCCACTTGCCGACCACTCCGATCCCGGCGTTGTGGATGGTGACAATAGTGTTGGCGCATTTTCCAGCGACGTTCTTCACCAGGGAATCGCTCGAGTTGTCAGCGAGGCCAGGACGGTCCCACCCTTCTGTAGCGTAGGCATTGATGAAGACCAGACACGCATCAGAGGTTGGATCAACGTCGGGATCCTCTGATGAAAGGTTGTACGACACAGAAGTGCCATCCTCGTAGGCCTGGCGCTGGATGGCATCTATCGGAGCGTCGACATACGCAGCGTTATTTGCCCCAGAACCGCCTGCAACCCACAGGGTGTGATTTCCCTGAATGGCAGGGCTGTATGTCAACCAGTTGAAGTTTTGCTTCAGGCCATCCGGTCCCTTAGCATCGTATCCGAACACGGAGAGCAGCTGAGGTGACTTGAGTGGCAGGGCACTGTTGGTGTTCTTGACGAGGACATGGCCCTCAATAGCACCGTGGAGTAATGTCTGCTTGGACGACGCTTCTTTTCCTATTACCCGCTGATGAGGTGCATACATGTCGGTCGGCATGCCGATGCCAGGAGACGGGAAGTCGGAATCCTGGTTCGTTTGATACCACGAAGCGATGATCCTGTCTTTGTCAGCTTGGGTTGGAAATTCGGCGGGGCCAGACTACCTTATGGCCATGTCATCCAGCCTCGATGCTTCCATCGTTCCGTTGGAAATAGCGGTTGTGAGATTGGCCCCCCATGTTTCGGTTCTAGGCATCACCATGTCCAGTCCGGCGTTAGCACCGGCGATTCCGGCATGTTGAGCGCCCCAGTCGGTCATCACATATCCTGATCGGTCAGATTGGACTGCAAATGGAATAAAGACGATGTACCTTGGAATCCGAGTTCGGTCTTCAAGAGACCATTCAGAGTCTTGCTGTTTTGACAGCCGTAGGAGTTGTTGACTCGATTATATGAGCACATGATGGAAGCACTGCCGGCCAAGACGGCATCTTGGAAGGGCCAGAGGTACAGCTCGTGCATGGTCTTGTCATCGATGTTGGAAGAGACTGCCGCGATGTCTACGCCGTCCTCCGTTCCCGGGTTTCGATTCGTCTCTTGTTCATTCAAGATGTAATGCTGTATGAAAAGCGAAGAGTTATTGGCGAACCAAGAATCCGTCCAGGTGACTGACCTTGGTGCAAGTCGCAACCCCAACCGACTGCGCTCCATCGACCGTCTCATAGACCAAGGCACCGCTCAAGTACGGATCATTTGAGAAACCCTCCCAGTTGCGGCCGCCTTCAGCCACACGACCCAGGGGACCGACGACGGGTCCAAGTAGGACATTGACACCTTTCTTGCGGAACTCTTTGGCCATATGGATGGCCCTTTGCTTAGCTAGAGCTTTGTTCCAGCTGCGGACGGTCAGTATTAGTTATGCGGTGGACTAGGGATCGACCATACCTGGCGCCAACATGTAGTCCGCTAGGCCAGCTGCTCACGTAGTCGGTTCCCCTCTACAGATATTAGTCACTTCCAGCAACTGCTGAATGTGTGCACGTACAAGACCGTTGCCGGCGTCAGATACACATAGACCTGGAAAGTTGAGTCGCGGAATAGCCACTATAATGCCGGAACAGCCATTATTGGCGTCAGTCCCAGCTGTAAGGTTGACTTTCTCCTCTGGGGTGAGCTGGGCAACAAAGTTCTTTGCCTTTGCATAAGCGGCGGCCCAGGAGCCAGTCCCACTTCCCTCAGCTATTTCGTAGGTTAGTAGTTGTGTCTATGCAAAGGGAGAGCGACATACGCGACGGGTATACAGGAGGCGACTGTCCATAGAAGTAAGTGTCACTGGTGATATTCTGCTCTGTTGGAGCAGACAAGCACACTGACGCAGTGGCCAAGAGCCCTGCGAGACCTGCTAGTCCTAGATTTGAGTGCATTCCGATCCTGCCTTGTTGCCTGATACTGGCGAAAGTGGTGAGTAAAGCTGCCCCTCTTTATAGTCGTGCGTTATCCCATTCTACCCCTCACATCGACTCAGTCAGGTATGTAACATAACCGTGCCACTCTACGTACCGATTCTCAAGCCTTGCATGGCTCGGACTATTACCGGCGGAATTTAAGATCACTGGAACAAGCTTGATGGCGCTTGGCAGCCGTCTTGACTTGGTGGCTGTAAGCTTCGGTTTGAGTGAGTTTGTGCCTCTGTGGTCCTTACCCAAATATTTTGACGCTATGCTTTGTCAAATCCTCCGCCAGCAACACGTTCCCTATTCTGAACTTCGAAATTCTTTATCAATCATGGAAATAAGAGGAAGAAATCGACTGAGACTCTCGCCCGAGTCGTCATATTCTCGATGACATCTCCACCTTCCGATCCTTGTCGCCTTCCCCGCAAACCCCAGATCTCCACAACTTCCCGGAGTAACCGGCATTCGCGTCAATACTCCCAACAGCAGCTGCGATCGACAGACCATTTCCTTGCCTCTTAGTTGATGCTGATAAATCACACACCGCATTGACTGACGGAACAATGCCACCCGAGATTGACTGCCAGTGTACACTGCACTGGCGAAGCACATTCGATAAACCTAACGTTTCGATGCAACCTCCCGGTAAAACTTCGGCTGAGCTTACTTTAAATGGCAATCCGCAGGATTCAATAGTTGCTGTATGTCTCTGGCTGCGGTGATATAGGTCAAAGCGAAGCATGCTGGTGACCAAGAGCAGCCTGCTACCTGATTACCCATGCAGACAAGAAATTGAGTCGACTTGATATAGGTAACCACGCATTCGGAGGCAATGACTCGCTCGTGGTGCCGCAAGTGATTAACCTAATCTTATCGTGCCGATAACCGAAGAATTGGGCATGACCGTCCTCGCCAAAGCAGAAGGCAACATCCCACAGACACGTCAGCTAGAAAGACAGACGCACGCTATCTTGGCAGAACTGCAGCTTTCAGTAATGTATCGGAGAACTTGCGATGAAACCTCGGCCGAGAATAGATTTGAATGTCCTTTTCCCCGCATGCTTCTAGTCCGAGTATCCTCTAGTCAATGGGTTTAGCAAATGTCACCCGTATTCTGGGGACCTTCTTCTCCAGCGCCTGATCATGATCCTTGAAGGCGCGGGTCAGGGTGCCGCGAGATCCATGAATGAAGTGGATCCTGCGCTGGATTGATGCGGCGTGGGTGATGGTGTTGAGGAGGGATACCAGGGGAGTTACGCCGACACCAGCCGACAAGAGAATAACTGGATGGGAGACTCCAACAGTGGCCTTGATGATCTCAATGTTCTTGAGACTGAGAGGACAGCAGATGGGGCCGCTTCCTTGAGGGAGGGTTGCTGCTGTCGAGCATTGAATGCTCCGTAGATGAAGTAGGCAGCGATTGCGGCGACTGTGACTTGCGAGACGATTGCGACATGACGGTCCATAAAGCGATATGAAGCTGGTGCAGAGGAGATAGGTATGTCGAAGAAGCCGCCACAGCGACGAAGGGGGATGGCGCGACTCGTCAAACTGACTATTTCATTTTACATTTTCAATCCACGAGGCCGATAATGAAGCTAGCCGTGTGCGGGTTATTGTGATGTTTCCCACGCAGTCAGTGGCATTTGAAAGTTGGAAATATTCAACATGACAGAATGATGTGTTAGACATGTCATTAGGCCAAATTCTATCAGACGCCAGCTGCTACCCCAGTTTAGACACCTAGGCTTATGCTTATGCTGCACGGAACAATGATCCACTGCATGTCAATTGATCAACCAGATTAACAGTATTGACATCAAGCAAAAGCTACTGCTAGAAGTCGTCGTCTTACTGTATTTTGACGGCGCGGTAGTTGTCCGCCATATGTACGTTAAAGTGCAGACCCAGAAGAACGGGACGATCATGTTTCGGGTCCATCCGGGGTCAGATCTGGCAATCTTGTTCCTATCCTAGGAGATCAGGTTCTACGGGGTCGAAACTAATAGCACAGACTTAGGGCTGGGGACTTAACCGAGGCATCGGACGAGTGGAAAAAAGTGGAAGTTCCGCCTCAGGCATCTTGTACTTGATTTAAGATGTCCAATCAGACGTTCACATAAGGAAAAATGCCCGATTCCCAGGCAGAGAGGCAGCGATGTACAGCGCCTGTGCCGAAGGCTTCATCGTTACCCAAACGGGATAATTCGTCAAAGTCATCGTCTATATACATTCGGACGAAGATCCGCTATAAGATAGTCTAAAACGCTGTCTGACAGTTGCTAACTCTCAGTACTGCTGTTGTCTCCAACACTACTCTCATACTGATCCGGATTTCTCAAGCGATCCCTCAAGACCTCGAGAATCCCCTTCTCTTCCAGCCCCAGCGTGAACCCATCCGGAATCACCACCTGATCCGGCGTGATGACGATCGAATTCTCCCGTAGCAACCCAACCGCACGACTTATCCGTCGTTCTCGACCCTCCTGAGGAACCTCCGAGGTCTTCTCAATATCCGGTGGGCCCCTCTTCCGGCCCACATCCCGAGGCGTCCACCAGAACATAGGAAACTGACGCTGGATATTATTAACCACCAACGCGCATCCCAGCATCAGCAGCGACCCGATGAGAACTAGCGGTACGAAGAACCAGCCCATCGCGTCGACGGTGGGATCCACCGCCGCCAGCAGCGCCGTGGCTCCCCCCGGGGGATGGACGGTGTTCGTCAGCCCCATCACCAACGACGCCAGAGCGGTGCAGACTGCCCCGGCGACCCATCGGAGATCCTCAAAGTCTGACCGCAGCATGAACAGCTTGGTGACTCCAACCCCGACAACGGCTCCAAGTACATGTCCCAGGATGGAACTGCGCGGTTGAGCCAGCGGGGATTGGATCGTTTGGTAGTCCAGGATAGCGGTTGCGCCCTAGAATGTCAGCACGTGGTGAGGATACTAGCAGCAGAAAACATACTAGGCTAGCAACTACGAGCGGAGGATGATGCGCTTGGATAGTCTCGGAAGACTTGAAGACACCCATTACCAGGATTAATCCGCTAAACGCGCCGACAAATGCCCATGCACAGACTAGCAGATTGCCTACTTCCGGTTGCGGGACACGTCTGTACCCTAGGAACCGCGCGATTGGCCATGGTAAGCGATGAAGCTGGGATTGGGGAAGATATCGATTGATGTATCGATCGAGGTCGAAATCAATCTCTTGAGCTTTGGGGAGCTTCATTCTATGGATCAGTCATTGCGATAGGGATTTGGCAAGTATACTGTAGTTCGATATCCACTCAATGGTGAGGGAAACAGGTCATGAAAATGAAATATGGAAGAGCGCAGACATTAAATCGAAGACAAAGCATAATTAAAATTGTGTGGAAAAGCTATACCGATTCAAGTTTTCTCCTCAATTGAATTGCAGGTGGAGCGCAATTATGTCATGACTCATAACTTGGGCATAGTTTGCGAAAAAGGAAAATTGGCTCGCGGAAGAGAATAGCCGATTTCTCCACCTAGTTGCAGTGATCCGCCAGCAGAAATCAAAGAAAAACGATAAAAGCCAAGAAAGCCAAGCTTTGTGCCTTGCTACTATATCCTGCTTGTAAAAGGATGGTTGTCGGCCGACCCGTTTCCGCATCGGCCCACCGCTTAGGTTGTTACAGAATCCTTGGAGGCAAGTCGCGGTTTCCCTACACTGCGTATCATTGTTGATCGTCGCGGCGGCTTTCGGATTAGAAGCCTAGGAACACTTTGGACTGCGCAAGAAGCCTCTGTGCGAGATTTAACCGCCCTGTACCTTTCCTATACTGCCGTCGGTGGACATGCTCTTTTATGTTTCGTTCTACGCTCCAGGCCGTCAACTGTCTCTTACCTCTGTTCTGCCGGCTTTAAGGATGTTCCGACTTGGGTATCATCGTTTCGGGACCTCCTCCTATTAGGTTTTCTTTTCCGCGACATTTTCCGTCTCTCGTGACGTCTTTCTGAATAGTGATCGTCTCCGCCTGAACTACTGAGACTTGCCTCTTCCATCCTGGGATTTTGGGTCACCAGCGAGTCAGGAGGAGGTACTGCTTTAGGAGAAATAGCATTTCCACCACCTCCCATCGGCGCTTGCGACGCTTTTAGCTCTTTTCTTAGGTTGCACAAATCGCGCATCCTGCTGAGTGTGCTTTCATCATCATGCCCAAGCGCCTTTTTGCACCCATCAATTCCCAGCTGATATGATTCTTCGGCTTTCCTGAGTTTATACATCAATTAACCAATAGTATTGTGTAATGATATGCGCTAATGAAACCGTACTAATCGTGACCAATTATACAGACGATGGGATAGCTTATCATGTTAAATTGCTTAGTACTATTCAGATAGTTCTTATTGGTCATATAAGCATCCTTGATATAAACTGTTCGGTTATAGCAGGCTGCATTCCTGCCTAATCAAAGTAGTTGCCTGCCCAATGAGGGGTTCTAAGTTGTGGAAGGGTCTCAAGCTCATGCCAGCCTCCTAGTAACATTCTATCCTTGCCAGATTACAGTTGCCTCTATTGTGAAATCATTAAAGACCTCAGAGAAAACAACTTCAGTTACCAAATCACTCCACCCAGTTTGTAAGTTCTTGGTAGGCCTTTCATAATTCACTCTCCTGTAGCTGAGTTGGACTGACGTGACATGGGGCTATAGCGCGCAGAATGTCTTCGTACCGGATCTACTATTTTGACCCAGGTTTTTTGGCACGCAATGACGCATGGGCATTCTACGACGAGCCAGGGAATGAAAAGCTCACCCGTGTGCTCGACATTCGCTGCATCGGCTACGAGTGGCATCTCATCTTGGGCGGGATTGTTGCAGATCACGCTGAGAAGACTGAATACGGTTATGTAAAGGGCGTGTCATTCGCTGACGAGGATAAGCAGTATAATGTGTGGTGGAACATCAGAGCTGCATTCAAGAACCTCAAACTCTCCAATGACAAGACGCTGGCCGACGACGAAACAGCTGAACCAAGCTATTACAAAGCTACCCAGGATAATGGACATCATTGCACCATCTACATCTATCAGAAGTGGTACATTTTCGAGGTGGCAATCTGGTTCAACCTAGACGCTTGGGGTAAAGAGTGGACGGTTGGCAATCAGAACACTTCAGAGAGGAGAGGTAGAAAAATGTGGGTTCATGTGAAGAGTAACGAGATTCTGTCAAGAAGTACATCTCTAGAGCATGCTACCCACATTAAACCTGGCGGATTGACTTGTTCAATCGAGGCAACGCAGCATGAGATCAAGAAGTTTGGGGATTGTACTTCAAAGTGTCGAGATTACCTCTCTGATCGAGGATTTAGCTCTGATCAATGAGGCCACACTATTATACTTTGCATCTCCCCGGAGGGCAGGAAGAGTAGTGCTGTGGAAGTTGATTTTGTCACGTTTGAAGTAAGAATAATGACGTGGGATAGCAAACAACGATTTTCTTGGAATTCGTCAGGTCGTCGCGTGATAGGGCACTGATTTGGACTCAAAATAGAGCCTTTATCAGTCCATCAGTCTCTTGAAAGAAGGCTGGCAATGCCCTAAGTCTCCAAACTTGAATTTCATGGCTAACCGCCTTCAATGCCTCCCAAACCTTCTTGGGTCTGGAAAATACCTGAAGATGCCCTTGAGCTTGAATCACCTATGTTGAACAAAGTAAAACGAACGGATTGGACTCTAGGGAGCATCTAATGTTGACGAAACCAAAAACTACCAATTACTACAAAAGGAGCTTTGGAATGGGCACTGGAGATGGTAATAAGCCGCATCACCTCATATCTTGGAGACCTATTGAGCGGTTTGTCATCGGCATAGGATAATATACCTCGCTTCCCATGGCAGCAGTGTTCTGGCCCGCCATCGCGCTTCTCTAGACGTTGCCGCTGTAGTTAACACACGTCTTTCCCAGCTTCTGGGCCGACTGCTTGGTCCCGGAGCCAGTCGTATGCTCTGGATAGAGCAACGAAGTCATGACCCTGCCATCCGAGGTCTTTGTCAAGAAGGCCTTCATCCTCCTTGGTGAGGGCCGACCCAGGAATGCCATCATGAGGCTGACGCACACGAGAAACAAAACGATGGCGACGATGACGATGGCCGGAACAGCATACACCAGGTGATATTTGACCAGTCAGATATATGAGTTGACCGGTACCAGGATCTGCTGGGTTAGGATGATGGTTGGCCCTGATCCAACTCAGCCGGATGTGGCCCGATCAACCCATGTCCAATCCACAACCAGTCTAAAGGCAGATAATTGTGGCTGCAGAAATGCTTGGCAGGCACCCATGCCATTACAAATAAGTATTGTCGTACGGACGCCGTGCAGAGCCGTATACGGGAGGACTGGTGGCTAGCTGGAAAGCCTAGTACTTCTAGGCTAGAAGCTTCTATGCAGACTAATCAGAACCCTCCTTATCATGGCTTTCAGCTTGTCAGCATCAGTTTCTCCAGGACAAAACAAACCTCCAGCGTTAAAGACTAATACTCGACAATCCTCATATTAGGTTCCCCGGCGGCATCCTATGCCTTGAGGACGTGACATCCCCTCCTCAAAACTATTATATTGCCCCTCAAGTTAATGCTTGGGAAAGCACTCCTTTGTATCCTCCCACCCCTCATAATTTCGATTGCGAATATACGCTTTCTGGAGATAGATCTTGTCCAGTTAGCGAACGTTCTCCGCCGCTGGCTGAATCATAAGTTGGGAGGTCACAAGTCGGGGCGCTACCATGGTCATGCAGGGCAACGGGGAAGGAGGTCTGGGTCGGTACGGGCCGAAGGTTGAGCTGACAATTAAACCGTTCACTAGATAGTGTCTCCTTAAGCGCGACATATTGTACTATTATTGGACCCAAATTTTTGACAGGGTAATGAATGATTTGTTAGCTCAGCGCCTAACAATGCTCTCTAAGTCATAGCCTCGCTTCTGGCGCCTAACCAACCCCTCTTCATCTTTCGCTGGAAACAACCTGAACTACAACAACATTCACAATACAGCCGCCAATATACGAACTTTTGCAAGAATAACTGTCGATGCTGTTTATTCTTTGACATGGATGGAATTTCATCCGCAGCGAGCGTTATTGCGATCATCCAACTTGCTGGGAGCCTTGTGACAATCTGTGGAGGCTACATTCAAAAGGTGAAGCATGCCAGAGAAGATAGCACTGGGGCCGTCGGCGCACGTTCTCATCCGCTCCTTCGCCGTGCTGGTGTCAAGGGCCAGGAAATGATACATCCGTTCACCCGAAAGAAGCAATATTTCCTGGCCGACTCCTCGTATACTGTCACCTTCAATGATAGCAGTGGACATATGCGCGACCACTTCGTCATCTTGCGGAGCAGTCGGTTTGGTGAACCGTTGCCATTGATTGTGTACATGGGTACGTCATTCCGTGCTGAAGCTTTGTACGGGCTTATGTAAAGGCAGGAGCTAACTGGTATAAGGAATTGTCCACAAAAGACTGAAGGAAGAAGGGAAAAATTCTGTGGTTTACGGACTCCATAGCACGGCTTTTATTTCTATAGGATAAACTCCACAGGTAAGGTATGGTCCGTCTCAAGAAAAAGCATAATTAACATTGTGGGGAGAAGCTATACCGATTCAAGTTTTTTCCTCAAGGATCTTGACAAATTCGTCCTGTTATTTAATCCACGGTGGAGTGCAATTATGTCATAACTTGGGCATAATTTGCGAAAAAGGAAAATTGGCTCGCGGAAGAGAATAGCCGATTTCTCCACCTAGAGAGGTAGTTGCAGTGTTCCGTCAGCAGAAATCAAAGAAAAACGATAAAAGCCAAGAAAGCCAAGCTTTGTGCCTTGCTACTATATCCTGCTTGTAAAGCAAGGACCTGTGAGTTCCCTGTTGTGGTTCGTTACTATTTTGGGTATGGTCTCCCAATACACTGTCTTATAAGCACCGCCCACATTGTGACCTCCAGTATATAAGAACCATCCCCTTGCTGCCCTAATCATCATCTCTCCTAACTTCTTCCTTCCCCCTGTGTCCTCCCAAATATTCTATACACTTCCAGTTACTCCCATCATTTCTTCTGCCCAGATGGCTGCTACTAAACCCCCTCTTTTTTCCCTACCAGAAATTATAGCTGCGCCTCCCGGGCCTAGACCTTAGCATGGTATGGAACTAATGGGTGTACTAAAGATCCAGGGCATAATTTACACCTATATATCATCCAGGATGGAGATATTATGTTCAAATACCACTTTTGAGTCAAATAGAAGTGTCTCTCCTCCATCTCTCCTCCATCTCTCCCACAGTCCCTCTGTCGATCCTTATTCTCCTTCTCCTCTGATCACTTCTCTGCTATGGATTCTGACTCTGTCTCTGACACACCTCCTGTGCCCTACGCGCTGACGTCATTAATGTCAAGCTGGGAAAGTAGGACGAGATCTTCGACGGTCAACTACACAGGTCAGGATCGAGGGCACTGAAAAAGACCCCGACTATTACAGAAGCAACTCATCTGGAGAGGCGTTCATATTTGCCAAAAGCAGGTCTGTGTTTCCTCATTTTGCGGGAGAGCTCGGGCTGATTTACAATATTGCAGTATGACTTGCCTGATACATGGATGATCTCAAGTTCTTCAACAGGATGTGTTGTGTTGTGTGGTCTCTCACAACATGATTAGGGGACTGCGAGCTGGATATTCCTTCTGGAGGAATGTGCTACCTGGATTATGTTACTTGCTGACGTGGATTCAAGCGCTATCTACGAGCATCACGTGGAGTTCTTTGCCTCTGTCTGATTCCCAGGTTCAAAATGGATAACAGAGACATTGGCATCCAGAGTTGAGGAGAGAGTACGACACCGAGGAAGAGGTTGAGCAAAACAATATCAATGACGGCATAATCTAAAAAAAAGAAAAAAAAAATTGAAAACAGATACTACAAAAGCATGCTGGCTGTTTGCGGAAACTGACCACCCTCCCAAGTTTACAAAAGCTCGATCCCTTCCACACGTTCAGGAGCAGCTCACAACCGTCGAAATGGCTCAGAGAGACCCCGATGAGAGGCTTGTTTATCTGGCTTGCCAGCACATTTTTCGTGGCTCTAACTCCCAGGTCCGAAAGCGAAAGCATGTGATGAACTTGCTCCAACAGAACAAACCTACCCTGACAGACATTCTCCGGGAACACAGTATCGACCGCACGTGTGATGTTGCCAAGAAACTCCTTGACGCTCAAGTTTTCTACTCGACATTGAGAGCTAAGATCCGATTTCCCGAGTTATTTGACGTGTCACCTGCTCAGAGCGCTGAGCGAGAGGCTTCAGAGGCGGAGGCGGCGAGAGACGAGGCCAAGGCAGTGAGGGAAATCTCTGAGAGGGAGACTTCAAGAGAAGTCGCGATTCAATCCCAGGCGCGACCAGCCAACGAGGAAAGTTACGAAATTGATGGTTGGTACTCCTATGAAAGAATCTTTGCGTTAATTGTTGACAGCCAGCATCATCAGCCCCTGAGACAGAAATCGGTGTCAATAATCCAATCCCATCTCTCTATCCAGTCTACATACATTACCAAAGTCAGCACCTCATCACGACAGGCATACAAAGATTGGTGGAAGAAGCTTGTTTCGTCTACGCTCAAAGTCACTTCCCGCAGCTTTTGGTAAGAAATGGCTGGGACTGCCCAGAGGCTGTAGAACTCACCGAGTGGACCAAGCTTCTACCCAAGTATTTGGGTGAGATAGCTACCACGAAAAAAAGATGCGAATTATTCCACCTTCTTTGTGAATTGAGACACTCTGCCGTCCACCGACTTCGAAAGACCGCTGGTGGTGTACAGAGTCTGGCTGAAAACGCACAAGTCTTTCTTGAAGCTTTGAATGACCCTAATCGTTCGGAAAGGGTCTCCATGCTTCGCAGAGAACTCAGTATGGCGATCGAAGAACTCAAGCGCAACAAAGATTTCCTTGAGGGAAGATATCTTGGAGAACTGAAGGAGATACAGGCCAAACGTACGGCTTTGGACATGTGGGAACGAAATGCGAAGAACGCTATGATTAACGGCGACTCACAATGTCTGGACGACACTGATAAAATTCTTGCAAGAGTTGTCCAATATCTAAGCCCAGATGGGCCTACTAGAGAAGAAGGGAAAGGAAAAATGCCAATGGAGTGCCCAGAGTTATCAGATTCGGAGGAAGAGTTTCTGGAGAGCGTGGTAGCCATCAACAGCTCTGACTGTCAGGCATTACAAGTCGCCAGAAGCAGCGAGAGTCTATAACAAAGGACTGTATTTTTCTTTCTTGTGGTCACTTTTTACCTCATTGACGCAAGCATTGGGCTTTTAGGGCGTACTATCAACCTCTACTTAAGCGGAGACGGCGACTGCTTCTGAAAGAAATAGGGGATCTAAAAGCGGCCAAGAAGTTTCTGCTCTAGTCTTATGCAATGCGAATACACGGAAATTGCTCAAAGGAAAG
Organism: Aspergillus fumigatiaffinis; assembly: GCA_012656285.1. Lineage (NCBI taxonomy): Eukaryota > Fungi > Ascomycota > Eurotiomycetes > Eurotiales > Aspergillaceae > Aspergillus > Aspergillus fumigatiaffinis. Next base: position 126,641 of record JAAAPX010000084.1, read on the forward strand.
ATCTGGTCTTAGGATTAATCTCGAAACTTGGAATGTTATGGTTGTTACTTGTGTTTTAAAGCAATCTCCGGGATTCTAATTCATCTAGAGTAATGGAACTGTGTATCGGAAGTTACCGAGGAGGATATTTAGATCACCCGCCAGTATGACCAGAGTAGGAAGTATATAAATGCTGGTCTCGAGGGTGAAAAATGGTCCTACAGGTGTCCTAGCTACGATTATGATTTTGTGAAACTCTCCGCACTCTATCAACATGCAGAGGATGTCCAACTATGCTCTTCCTGTTAATGCCCTACAATATCGTCGGCAGTCAATTTCCCTCTGGGCATCAGTCCTGCAGCTTCCCGTCTTCCGTGCCATCTGACGGACCCCCACAACACAACTTGCATGGTCACACGTCGGTAACTATGAGCGTGAGATTCAGGGTCAATGGTTCTTACTACATTTTTCTTATTTTTATAGGATAAACCCCACAGGCAACGTATGGCCCGTCTCAACGCACGTCCTGTTGGCCTATAACTCCGTTTAGTTATTCGGGAGCCACACCCATTACCAATTCAGTGAGCGTTAGACCCCGTTGGAAGGGGAGAATCTCGACATATCCTATCCCCAAGCGCCGTCTAGGATGAAGCGCTGGTGGGAGGTGAAAAATAAGAAGTGGAGGAGTTCTTGGGCTCTCACTGATGACATTGTGACTCAGATCGACAACATCCTCGAGAACGCCGGGAAGGATTGCTACGGGATCAGCGAGAAGCCATCGGACTGGACTGATGAATGGTAAATGCCATGCCCTACTCGAGGCATTCGTCCATATGTGGATGAGATGAACCTTTCGTCTTGTGCACGGGGGTATACTGCACCTATGGGATCGCTGTTTAGCGAGAGATACCGGCATCTGCGAAGTGGGACTGGAATATCGATAAAGACGTTCCCTCCACCCCTATCAGAGGCAAGAGATGGGTATTCCAGTCTGTAAACTAGAGACCTTACTACTTTATGTTTTTATGACCTAGTGCTGTAAGAGATCGGGGCTTATCTAAGACCACACCCGGCCTGTCTGTCCCTGTTGCGATGGAATAATATTACCCATTTAATATTTGCCACGGCCTCCAATGGACAGCTTCAGACGTAGATCAAGCCTTCCGGTTACAAGGTTTGATGGGATGAAGATATTCAAACCGTACGACGCGACCAACGTAAAGTGTTTGCATGCATATTGCCAGCATCTGTATCATCAAAGCAATACCTAGATCTGGTGAGGATAGGAGAAATCATTAGTACAAGCTGTTATATTTTCCAGCGAGATTATGGCCTTTACCCCTTAAGATATGACCAAGGGGTCCTTCTGTAAGGGGGAAAAAGGGAAAAGCAATCTCGAGCACTAGTGATCCCCGTGGGGTGCAGTCAATCCCTGCATATCTTATTCCTAAACAACGTGGGGTCCCCGGGCGTTTCTGCCGGCGCCCTAGCAAGCCGTGCGGTCCACATCGCGGAAAATACGAGCCTCTCCGCGAGACCTCCCCGAACAAGCCTATCAAAATAATATACCACTAGGCCAAAAGGGTGTCCGGACTATATCCCAGTCAGGATAGGGTCCCATATCTGTAATCATAGCGGTATTCTATTTTCTAGCAAAGCCCAAAACAACAATTTAGTGGCGACGACGTTGTTTACCCTCATTACGCCCCGGACCCCATAGTCCCATTACTGCGTATTATCCCCACTCTTTGCGGGGTACGTGGTCTCGCTAAGTGATTCTGGAGCCTTCTTTTTTTCGGTCATTCTCACAATTCTCCGCGATAGGTCAGCAGGAGCAAGTCGGTAGGCGTACCAGCGCAAAGGCTATCCCCGCTGGGAGGGTATATATATTGGGACACAGAGTCCCAGAGCGAAGATCAACTATACACCTCTGCCTTCTTCCTTGTCCTATACCGTTCGATTCAAAATCAATCCGATGAAGTTCCATCTGTCTACCAGCGCCCTCCTGCTCGGAATGGTGTCGTCTGCGGTTACGGCGACTGTCCCGCACCGCGAGAGCTACAAAGAGCTGTACCGCCCACAGTATCACTTCAGCCCCGCGAAGAACTGGATGAACGACCCCAACGGGCTCGTGTACCACGATGGCGTGTACCATCTATACTACCAGTATAATCCCGGCGGCACAACCTGGGGTGCGATGTCCTGGGGCCACGCAACGAGCACGGACCTGATGCACTGGACTGAGCACCCGGTTGCGCTCCAAGCAAAGGGGTTTCCCGGGAATATTACGGAGATGTTCTTTTCCGGGACTGTGGTTGTCGACGAGGACAATACAAGTGGGTTTGGGCGGCGTGGGAAAGCGCCTTGGGTTGCTATGTATACGTCTTATGTGAGCGGGTTATTTTATCAGCGGTTGAGATGAGAAAGCTAATATCATGCAGTATCCCATGGAGCAGGTGCTACAAAGTGGTAAACGCGTGCGCAAGGATCAGCAGGCGCAGTCTATTGCTTACAGCCTCGACAAGGGCATGACATGGACAACATACGACGCCGCGAACCCTGTTATCGCCGATCCTCCTGCACCCTACCAAGACCAGTTCCTGGACTTCCGTGACCCAAGCGTCTTTTGGCACAGGAAGACGCGCCGGTGGATCGCTGTAATCAGCCTGGCGAAGCTACATAAAATCTTGATCTACACATCCCGCGACCTCAAGCAGTGGGATCTAGCCAGCGAATTCGGACCGGCTAATGCCGTTGGCGGAGTGTGGGAATGCCCGAGCATTTTCCCGCTATCACTTGACAACAGCAAAAAGACCAAATGGGTCCTGATGCTCGGCCTGAATCCTGGTGGGCCCCCAGGCACGGTCGGCTCTGGGTCACAGTATATTGTGGGCAACTTTGACGGGACAACATTCACTGCGGATCCGGAGAGCATCCACGATGCAAGGGGTCCGGAAGATAGCGTGGTCTTCGAGGACTTTGAGGGTGACGAGTCCTTTGCCGCGCGAGGCTGGAGAACCACCGGGAATTTTACCGGGGCCTCTCCGGTGAAGGGCACGGTGGCCGGCCAAAACCCGGTGACTGGGTTCCTGGGTGAGCAGCTGGTGAACACATTCCTCGACGGCGATGCTACAACCGGGACCCTTACCTCCGCCCCGTTCAACATCTCACACCGGTACATCAACTTCCTCGTGGGCGGTGGCAACAACATCAACGACACCGCGATCCGGCTCCATGTCGACGGAAACATAGTGCACAGCTCTACTGGGTCCAACAGCGAGGGCCTCTCCTGGTCAAGCTGGGATGTGAGTGCACTGCAGGGGAAACGCGCAGAGATTGAGATTGTCGACAACGCCACGGGCGGCTGGGGCCACATCAACGTGGATCAGATCTTATTCTCCGACACACAAGCAACGAACAATGTTGCAAACTGGCTCGATTGGGGTCCGGATTTCTACGCGGCGCTTGGGTTCAACGGTCTCGCTCAGGACGAGCGGACTGTTATTGCTTGGATGAATAACTGGCAGTATGGCGGAGCGATCCCAACAGATCCCTGGCGCAGTGCGATGACGATTCCACGGCATCTTGCGCTTAAGACAACCGGCGGAAAGACGACCCTTGTGTCAGAGCCGACAGGAAAGTGGGAGGCTCTGACGCACGGCGGCCGTGTGTTCAGCTTCCGTCGCGTGGAGGGTACGCGGGATCTCGGAAGCCTCGGCAAGACACTGGAGATTCAGTTAACCTTCTCCAGTCGACAAGTGGCCTCGACCGAAAAGGCCGAGTTCGGGATCGCTCTCGCTGCAACCAGGGACCACAGCCAGGAAACCCGTGTCGGATACGAGTTTGCCACCCAACAAATCTTCGTTGACCGAACGCGTTCCGGGAATGTGTCGTTCGATGCTACGTTCGCGAGTACGTATTATGCGCCGCTGTCTCCAGGAGCAGATGGAACTGTTTCGTTGCGGATTCTCCTTGACTGGTCGAGCGTTGAGGTGTTTGGGGGACAGGGTGAAGCAACGATCACGAGCCAGATTTTCCCTTCCAAGGATGCTGTCTACAGTCGCCTGTTTTCGAATGGTGGGGAGACTAGTGATGTCAAGCTGCGGGTGAGAGAGGTACGCGATACCTGGCAGTAGATTCTTTCTCGGCTTTTTTCTTTCTTTCTTTTTTTTTGTTTGAAGTGGAGAAAGACTTTAGGTGGACACGGAGTATCCAGGGTGGAGTTCCTGCGCAGATACACATTGGCAGACGTAGAATATGGTTCAATAAATCTCTTTTGAAGACTACGTTCGAACAATAATCCAAAGCATCTCTATCAGTCAGAAGTAAGTATTAAAACTCTAACCGCTCTTTTAACTCCTGGCTTCACTTAGTCGCTCCCTCAAAGAGTCCCACATATACCGTACCGACGGACTAAGTTCGCCGAATTTCTGCAACGCATCAACCGTAACTTGAAGCTGCTCCCAAAGCCCTTTATGCACGAGCAATCGTAGAGGTTGGACATCCGTAGCTCTCAATGTGGCCATCGATATAGTGTATATACTGCCAACAAGGTGAGCAGGACTGGAAGAAGAAAGGAAATCGACATGTAAGCACAAACCTCGCACATAGAAACCAGGCTTTCGGTCGACATATCCAAAGCGCCATATTGGCGTCAGACAGAAATGCAGTCACCGACTCAAAGAACAGCGGGCCGTAGGGAAGCAGTTCGGGGTCTGCGGACCCGTTCAGGATGATCCGGTATATCACGGGCCAGTAGCCGTTCACCTCGTACATATGGTACTTGGCGCGATGGACTGCGCTGTAGGTATCTAGCCCAAAGCCACTAGACTGTAGCTTTATCCCCGCAGAGAGCATACCTGGGAACTCGTTAGGTATCGGCTCGTCTGCAGTGGAGAAGACGCCGTTATATATGTCGGAAGCAGCCATGCCTGATGTAGCATACGCATCCAAAGCCTGTTGCAAATCTACCTCTATGCGAAAATGTGACAGTGACTGCAGCGGTTGACTTGGCGAACTGAGCCCGCTACCTTGTGGGATTCCCGCCAAAGATGAGTTCGAGGGAGCATTTTGATCGGAACGGGAGCTCCACATGTCGTTGCTTGACGGCAGAGTGACCATGTTTGACTGCCCGCGTAAAGTTTTGCTCGGAAGGGACAAATTAAGATGCGTATATGTCTCACTGGGTATGTGTCAGGCAAGAGGGAAGTGCGCACTTGGCGTGAACAGACCTCATTAAAATGTAAATCGTCCAATATAAACGCGAGACAAGATGCGCCTCTGGTGTTTCCTCGTGGTAGGATGGACTATTGAATCTTTATCAGTGTTACCCGATGACACCTGGTGGTGGATATGGGCTTGCGGAAGAAGGGTGTCTACCTTTTCAGGAAGGGTTGAATCTTCAGAAAGGCAGCTTGGACGTACTCATATGCCTGCCTTGGCCTGATGAGATAGGCCTGATATACGCCGAAAAGGATCAAGCATTGAACACTCGTCACACTGCACTCGTGCATGACGTTCCCCATCATGGACAATGCAGCTTCAAAGTGTGACGAGTGCGGGCTATTTTTGATCAGGCTTGAAACCGCAATGACCAGATGTGATAAACACGATATTGTAGAGGGAATAAACCCGGTAGCGCAAGCCTCGAAGAAATGTGTCGTGAATTCCGAATGGAGAACTGGGTACCACGGATGGATTCGCTCTTCGACTCGGCGGAGGATTCTGGTTTAGAGTAAGCTGGCTGACCAAGGGCATCCTAGGCAAGAGATACAGATCAAAGCATTCAGCAGGCGTTGACTCGAATAGAGACACGGGGGGCTGACGAGCTGTATTCTCGAGGCGATACAAAACGGACGCTAGATCCGACTGCAAACCGAGAATCTGCATGAGATGCGGAGACTTAAGAACTAGAGGTGGACAGTTTTGCAGCGCCGTCACGGGAGGATCGTTGTCACCTCGTGGTGCCAGCTGCACTTGAGGCTGCTCCAGCAGTGGCGTGATGGATTCCAGTCTTTTCCGGATGCTCATGAGCTCCTGGACCAATCTGCCGCAGATATTAACCCGCTACATCGACAATATGGCCAGGCACCACGTACCGCGAGGGCTGCGAGTCTGGGGTTCTCGAATAGATACATTCCACGCCCTGGGAGATACAGTAGGAGCATTTTGGTCTAGTCCGGTCGCACCGTCTCCTACGGAGGCGACAGTTGTCGCAGGCCGAAGCCGTCCGGGATGAAAGCATTGTCAAAGAACAGTCTGGGTCACGGAACCAAGGCGATGGAACAATGTGGCGTTATTATCTTATGAGTGAAAGCTGGAAAGTCGCACCTCGTCCCTACATCGCGGGCAACCAACTTAATTGTCCCATTAGGCAGCGCACTGGCCCCTTCCAAGTTGAGGTCTTGGCTGTATGGATGTATGTCCTATTCGGCACTCTCTTAGGTAGCGTCGGATGCCCTTCCAATTAGACGCGTCTAAATCAGCCCTCGCGGAGCGGCTCCTCCTCTCCGCGAGACCAACTGCGCAGTGGTTCTGGAATGTCGTTGGAAGCTTCTCCAGATTCTCCAGATTCAGGAATCAGGAGTGCGGGGAGAACCTTGAACCCCTCCTTTTCTTTTCGTAAAGATTGAGGAGATTCGACATATATCTTCGCCACATTTTCCAGCGGCATTTCCGGATTTCCAGTGTTGCTCCCTTGCTGCTGCCTCCACGCTTCCCTTGACCATGTAATTGCGAGTATCATGCTCGGCCTAAGCAGTATCCCTTCCTATGCATATACGACGGAGCATTCTCATCATGCCAAAAGAAGTGCCCAGCGCCCAGTTGACCCCGCCGGTCTAATCCTGGAAGCCTGGTCCCAGGGTCTCATGACGGGCTCACTTGTCATCATGGCTGCAGTCACCTATGCAAACATGCGTCCGGGCGTATTGCTGCATAAGCTGATTTTACTAGAGGTAGCCCACCGCAACACATGCAATGTCCACCCCCTGACCTGGAGCAACCACTGCAGTTGATCCTCGCCCTCGCCCATGGGACATTCATATTCGCCCCGGACCCTGTATACGGATGGTATCTGGCATCGAGCGCAATCGGCTTGATTATATCCTGGTCCTTACACAATGTGATTGCATGGATGAAAAACAGGCCGTTCATGGGCCGCAAACTATCGCTCTTCTACGTCGGCACAATTGTCCTCGCTCAGCCATACTGGGCAACGGAGATTTACGCGAATTTCGCCTACTTCAACAACATTAACCCGACTGTTTACGAGAAGATTCGGCCGTGGGAAGCTCTGTTTCGGTATGCGGTTGTTCTCTTTCTCTCTCCATTTCTCTTCGAGCAGCATTGACTGACGAAGACCAACTTAGCGATCCATGGTGGATCTATACAACGTGTAACCTGTTCTGGGTTGTCAAGACCCACTACGGCTTTGGCATCATCGAGCTGGTGCGCGAGTGTCCCCGCTTCGGGCTTATGCTGGCCTCGATGTGCCTATCTATCGTGTTCATTGCTCTCGACGTCATTAGCGTGACTGGTGCACTCAGGGCCGCCATGCCGCTCGGCATCAATCCCTTCTGGAAAGTACGCCTCCCACACACCAGGTTATGCTATTCAGCTCATTGCTGACCGATGATGGATATTCTAGCTGTGCTTTATGTTCAAGTGTCTCTGCGATACGATCATCCTAGACGATTTCAAGACGGCGCTTGACAAGCTCAGTTCTCGATGGCTGGCGAGGAATGGGATCCAGACGGTTCATTCTCTAGGTAAGGCCACTTACTGTTTCTTTCTGAGACCACTGTTTTGGATTGAAAGTCTGACATGTTGAGCCATAGTCGACGTGAGGAATCACCCGACGTTTAGCGACGAGGATGCAACCCCACGCACGAGAGATACGGATTTGATAAAGCGGCCGGGAAGTGTGGTTCATATTGCGTGACCCGATGACAGTAGTATTGAGATGGCAGGATATCATATCAGTCTACGTTATCAGTGCCCTATTCAATGTAAAAGAGAAATGCCAAGCTCGCTCCAGTGCAAGGACAATTAATGAGGTGTTCGCACCCACATCGGTTAGTAAGCATCAGACTGTGGACACAATCTACAAGCGAAGTGAAATTTGCTAGAATCTTCCAAATCTCATCACATCAAGGGACTGTGACAGGGTCACGGCCTGTCTAGCTTCGGACAAGGTGGGCTTATTCCGCCCGCCGGCGCTAGGGTCAGACTGGCGAAGCGACAGGACGATCGGTGTCCCGACCAGGCCTGGAGTCCAGCCACAGGCCGCCTTCGGACTGCCCCTCTCCGGAATGTACGCTGAAATACGCTTGCGAGCTGACCCGTGATTGCTCACCGGCACACCCCCGTACCAGTCCCTCTCCGGTAGAAGGTGCTTAGCATGGAATGCCACATCACATCACATCACCCCTGGTCTCTTTGCCCGAGGTTTCATGTCTTTTCGCATTCTCAGTGGCTAGGCAGGGTCTCCACAATCAATATAACAAACCTAACTCGTGCCCGAAGCCGTCGGGTGGAGATCCAGGATGCTGATTCGAGGGGTATTCTTTCCTTCGCTTCTTTTCCCCGCAGTGCGTGTGATGAAGATGTTCTTCGTCTGTTCTGGAAGCATGGCGACAAGGCACTAGGGAACACAATAACATGTGTGTGAGAGATTATTGGATCGTATGTCACCCAAGACGAGTATATACAGCCCGAAACGAGAATCTCTAGTATGCTTGGAAGCTTGAATGTCCAGGCACCTCACCTCCCTTAATCCCCTGGTCGTAGAAACATGCCAATACCATGGCCGGCAAATAGCGCCGAGACAGTCCTCTTCGAGACGGGGACGACGACAATGACCTCCCACAGTTTGTTCAGCTCTGAGCCGCGGAGACGCCGGAGCGCTCTTGCCTGCAATACCTGTCGAGGCAGGCGGACCAAATGCGACGGCAAGCGTCCCAAATGCTCGTTCTGCTTCGAGCGTGGGAAAGACTGCTTCTATCCCGAGGGGCAGGATCTACCTCCATCTCCGTGAGTGTCCTTGCACATGGGCGAGGAACGCTGTGGTATTGACTGTATATTGAGTCTAAGGGCGGAGCTTTCGAGGTTGTGGGAGCAGCTGGACCATATCACCGCCGTAGCTCAGGGCCGCACGTCACGGAACTCGCCATCTCACTATTCGCGACAGTCTAGCTCTCCAACTACCCATGGGAAGTCGTCGAAGTTCCCCTTCATGATACTCAAGAGTGAAGCATTTATGAACTTGGTCGGCGTTGAGGTATCCCTGCCTGTGGGCCTTGAGGAGATAGAGCGCGGAAGACAAACCATGCCCGCTCAGACAAGGGGCACGGATCTCGTGATGGTTGATCTTGAAGAGGCATCAGTGTAAGTGAGTGCAATGTGTGACTTGAAATGAGTAACTTGAACTGAGTAACGACTGACAAATAGCCTTGCCCCTCTATAGACATCTCCATGCGTTTCGAGAACATATCCATATCTGGTATCCGATCCTGCAAACAGACTATACCGAGGACTTTATCAAGGCGAGCAGGTCATGTTTTGCCACGTCTGTTACATCCTGCGCCAGCCTACTTGTCCTTGCTATCGGATGCGTGGTGGGACGCGAGTCGGTCGCGGGCACGAGACAAGTAGGGTCAGAGTCGGTATACCTCGGGGCCGCCACAGATATGCTCCCCTGTGTATTTGCAGACACTAGCCCAGAAGGTGCCCAGTGTCTTCTATTGTTCGCGATATACCACTTGTGCTATGCACAGCCGTGTCAGGCGCATGACTTTGTCGCAATGGCGTCGTATAAACTGCAGAACTATATCTTAAAGTGAGTACAGAACGGCCTTTGTCCCCCGATGTGGGATGGTTAGTTGATGTTTGGACTCACAAGTGAGCTCGACGCCGAGGATGACACCACAAAAAAGGCACTTTTGGTGAGCTGTTTCTGGTCAGCTTTATTAATTGAAAGGTCCAACAATTTTTCATCCGCCCCCGTGGTAAAGACAAGCGATCGGAGGGTAACCAGTTTATAGCGAAATTACTGTTCAGCTTGACCTCGCCAACAGTGGCATCTGGAGCATGGCCCCATTCGTCCCACCCCCGACAATCCAGACCACCTCCCTACCCAGCAGCGATCTCTCCTACTTCGTCGCGGAGATCGCGATGCGCAGAATGCTGCAGCGTTGCACATGGGCAACAAGCAGCCCGGCGGACGGGGGCCACATCTACGCGCCCATTGTCGCAGCCGAGCTTGAGCGGCAGCTGGACGAGTGGCTACAATTACTCCCGAGCCACCTATCTTTCGGGCGCGCCTCCCCTACCGTCGGATGTCGCCCGCAGGGGAACGCAGGGAATAATGCACACTCGGCACAGGTTGCCTTTCTCAGCGCGCAGTACTTTGCATTCAAGGCGTCCATCTATTGGCCGGCGGCCTACGAGACGCTTACGACGGGCGAGCCCAACGGTGAGCTTGTTCGCCACTCACACCATTTTTTTACAAGCTACGCCGAGTTTGTTCCGTGTGCTGCGGCAGCCGTAGCTGTCTGCAGGCCGAATCTCTGGACGTTGTGCACTAGGTAAGATCCGGTTGCCAAGTACTGTGCGAGACACTCGGTGAACGAGGATGCGCTAATGCATGTGCACTTATTAGTGTGTTCACAATCTCAATGGCGGCGCTGGTTGGCTTGATGAATCCATGCCTTGCCGGGTATATATCTCGAGATGTGGTCAACAGTTTAGATTTAGCAGTTCAAGTCTTTGACGGGGTTATCCTGGTCAGCCCCTCGTTGGCGGAGATGGGTGTAATTTTGAAGGAGAGGATACACCTGTATCATTCGAGGCACACATAGATTTTTCCTTAATGACAGCGCTATTCTTCGGGTCCACCCATTCCGACTGATATGCTATTTACTAGCCCAGAGCAATGTATCCACCTGTCTACCTGCTATTTCTGTGGGTCATTCTGCGCCCGGCTGGGGTCAGGGCCCAGGGCCGACGTGACCATCGCGGAGAACCCCCACACCTCCGCTGACCCTAAGCGGCCGAATGGTGATATCGGCATTGAGTCGGGCGCAGGGGACGGAACTACTGGATGCTCACGGAGACTACCCTCTCAGTGAGGCCGTTACATTTATATGAAGCTTCATCCTGTCCCATTCATAAAAGCATCAAAGCAGATTTTCTGAAACCTCCCTCATTAACACCGTCTGCCATCCCCCACTTCGCATCTACAATGGGTGTCCTCTTCGAAAAGCCTCCGGGAACTGAAGGCAAGGCATGGCCTGCCATTCTAATCAGTGGATTCGTCGCCTCTGGGGGTATTCTGTTCGGGTGAGTCCAAGCTACCATGTTTTAGGTCCGTCTCACGCTCACACTTCCCCTAGGTACGACACCGGCACCATCAGCGGCATCCTCGCCATGCCCTACTGGGCTGAGACCTTCTCAACCGGCTACCGCGACAGCACCGGCCAGCTCAATGTCACATCCAGCCAGTCTTCAGCCATTGTGTCCATCCTGTCCGCCGGGACATTCTTCGGTGCACTCGGGGCCGCCCCGATGGGCGACCTCATCGGGCGTCGCTGGGGTATTATCGCATCAAACGGCGTTTTTGTGCTTGGGGTTATTCTCCAGACTATTGCAACCTCTATTCCACCGTTCCTTGCTGGCCGCTTCTTTGCTGGTCTCGGAGTTGGTCTAATTTCTGCGCTGGGTAAGCCACCATCCATTTATGCTATATCTTGTGCCAGACAACTTATACCGACCTATCTGGCGACCAATAGTCCCCCTCTATCAATCTGAAACCGCGCCGAAGTGGGTTCGAGGTTTCATCGTCGGCTCCTACCAATTCGCCATCACAATTGGCCTTCTCCTAGCCTCAGTGGTCAACAACGCGACCCACAACCACACAGACTCAGGCTCCTATCGTATCCCCATCGCCGTGCAATTCGCCTGGTCTATAATCCTCGTCGCCGGCACGCTAATCCTCCCGGAAACCCCACGGTACCTAATCAAGCGCGATAACACCAAAGCCGCCGCGCGCAGCCTGTCGAAACTCCGCCGCCTCCCCGAGGACCACGAGGCCGTGTGCCAGGAGCTCGCCGAGATTCAGGCCAACCACCAGTACGAAGTGAGTCTCGGCCAGTCTGGGTACGTCGACTGCTTCCGGGGCAATCTGCTCAAGCGCCTTGTGACGGGGTGTCTGTTGCAGGCGCTGCAGCAGCTTAGCGGGATCAACTTCATCATCTACTACGGGACGCAGTTTTTCAAGAACTCTGGGATCCGCAATGAGTTTGTCATTACGCTCGTCATCAACTGTGTCAATGTGGGGTCGACGATCCCCGGTCTCTACGCGATAGACAAGTGGGGTCGACGACCGGTTCTGCTTACGGGCGCTATTGGCATGGCTGTGTCCCAGTTGATTGTTGCAGTCCTGGGTACGACGACCACGGGCCAGGACGGTCAGGGAAACATAATCGTGCATGATGCGGCGGCGCAAAAGGCCGCGATTGCGTTTATTTGCATCTACATCTTCTTCTTCGCAGCATCCTGGGGTCCAATTGCCTGGTGAGTCTGCGCTCTGCTCTCAACTAACTACCCATCCCTCCACCTTCAAGTACGCTCGCTCACTAACACCGCTATCTTTCAATTAGGGTGGTAACCGGGGAAATCTTCCCGCTCAAGACGCGCGCAAAATCCCTCTCCATGACCACTGCCACAAACTGGCTGCTCAACTGGGCGCTGAGCTTCTCAACCCCATACCTGGTCAACTACGGGCCTGGAAACGCAAACCTGCAGTCCAAGATCTTCTTCATCTGGTTTGCGTGTTGCTTCCTGTGTATCGGGTTCGTGTACTTTATGATCTACGAGACCAAAGGGTTGACGCTGGAGGAGGTGGATGAGTTGTATAATGAGATTGGCAGTGCGCGGGAGAGTGTCGGGTGGAAGCCGCGCGTTACGTTTATGGAGATGAGGGCCAAGGAGGCGGGGTTGGTGGGGGC
>JAAAPX010000085.1:0-138756 GCA_012656285.1 Aspergillus fumigatiaffinis
GCGTTACGTTTCCCAAACCCCTCAAACCCCCCAACAGTCAGCTGGAAAACAATGCAAACCCCTACAGAAGACAACAATTACCATCTCATCTACTGGCCCGGAACGCCTGGACGAGGAGAATTTATACGGCTTGCTCTCGAAGAAGCCGGTGCACGATATAGAGATACTGCACATGAAGAAGGTGGCCTACAGGTTGTACGGTCACACGTTGACAAAACCATCATGGGCGACTGGTCTGGCCCCCCGCCGTATGCGCCGCCGATCCTGAAGCATGGGGACCTCGTTATCAGCCAGACAGCAAATATCCTTCTTTATCTGGGTCCGCGTTTGGGTCTGGTGCCCACCGGTGATGCTGTCTACCATGTGAATGCGCTGACATTGACGGCGCTCGATGGATTGAGTGATGAGGTCCACGAGTGTCATCACCCAATTGCGATGGAGCTATACTATGAAGATCAACTGGAGGAGAGTAAGAGGAGATCCAAATGTTACCTGCAGAATCGTCTGCCTAAATTTCTCTCCTACTTTGAGAGGGTACTCAAGTCCCAGAAGGCTCTGGACCGACCGTGGTTGTATGGGATGGCATTCACGTATGCCGACCTAGTTCTGTTCCAGGTACGTGGATTTACACGGGGGGCCTCCAGCTTTTGCTCAAGAGCTCTCGCCCTCCCTCTTACTCGTGCCGACTCTGGCTGACCGTGAACGGGCAGTGTATTGATGGTGTCAAATTTGCTTTCCCTCAGGCTGTGGGAAAGTTGGAAAAGTCGGCCCAGTATGTGAACGTGTTTATACACTACGAAGCCGTCAAAAATCGGCCCCGCATTAAGCAATACTTATCCAGTGATAGGAGACAGATGTACTCGATGGATATCTGGAGACATTATCCTGAGCTGGATAATGCAGAATAATTTTGCCCCCCTATTTGCTAGTGCCTATTAGCTGTTCTGTCGAGCTGGTGGTAATAACCAACCATTGACATCAGCATTGTCTTTATTCACTAAAATGTATTTCCCTACCGAGTTGATCAACCCCCGGAGCCGATCAGATTGTATTCCATATAAAATGGCCGTTTTTCAAGACCTTAATATTGCAACAACGAAGTGTTTATGGGGGACTAGATCTAGACATAGAGCATATCAAGTGCTAACATGTTATTAAAAACTGGAAGGAGACTTCCCCTCCCCTCGGCCCCTCCTCCTCATCTCTCAAAGGTCTTCGCGCGGCTTATAAGTCTTAATAGTATAATTATAGAATATTATAAGAGAAGTTATATTATAGAGCTTCTCTATTATTCTAAATACCCTACTTAGCCCCCCCTCTAACACCGTTAGTCTTAGTAAGAGTAGTAAGTACAGCAGTATAAAGAGATAAGATTTAAGGGGAGAATTAATTTCATTATATAGTAGTAGTTTGTTATGACACTAGCACTGCAAGGTGGAAGTGACGGGCAGAACCGCGGAGCAATGACACCCAACCAGTTGCCAGTTACCAGGATGGTGTGGAAACGCCACAGTTTCCAAACGCAAAGGCCACGCGCAACCATGCCCTTCCTGCTGTCACCCAGAATTACTCCGTAGTGCACCGACAGAATGATCATGTGACACATAGGAAGGCCCCAGACGCCAAGAACCATCGACGGTCCCCCAGGGACCGAAGACAGACACAACCACCATGGACTATGGAAAGACGGTCCATGAAGGGACCTTACAATAGCCTCATGGAGGGACCGACGGAAGGAACTATATAAGGACGCTCATTACCATTGTATCTAGCACTCTTAGTTTAGTTCTTTGCGTTCAATACGAATCATTCACTTGAGTATAAGTTCACTAGTCCGATTCGTCAGTTACTCTCCTACTATTGAGTATATGTACTCAATAGGCCTTGCTTCTATCTTTGCTGTTATCGTTCTTGTGTTACCTCTCGAACTGCCCTTGAACCTGCTCGGATCATTTTATCATCAGGCTACCTGGTTGGTAGGCCTTAGGCAAGTATTGGATATAGTCCAGGGACTATATCATCGCGCTCCCAAAGTTAGTGACTAGCAGCAACGGCAGAGATGGATTCCAGGGTGTGACATAGTTGTGGATCAGATTCTAAGGCAGCTCAGGGTGAGTGAGCAACGGGGATGAGAGGTGTGTTAGCTTTATGTCACTTAACCGCCTACTACGCTAGTACTACCAGAGTCCAGTAGATAGATACAATGGGATTCAAAAGCTTTTGTGCCCCTAGTGCCCATAAGAGTTAGTTGCCCGTGGAACTGTTGGGGGTTTGCAAAAGTTTTGCTCATTCGATTATGCGTGCTCATACTCTTTCTTTCTATAACGCAGTCCTTGACTCCTTGCTCAAGACCCAGTCCAGACCTAGTGAATTTGTGAGAATTCAGATGCGAACTGTTCCAGACAGGGCGTGTTTAGCCTCTTGTCAGCTATTTAAACGGATTAACAGGCCGTGGAACCCTCGATTGATGTGATCCTTTGATGCGCCCTCCCATCATTCCACGCCTTGCTATGCATTGGGTACCACTCCTCCAATCACTCCCGTCTGCTTTTCATTACTCGTCCCCTCCTCATGATGTCTCGATTGGCGTTGTCTATCAGAATCCCGCGGGCCCAGGGGATTCCCGACCCACTGTCTTGCAAATCATCCGGGACAAAAAGCTTGTTGGCCAGATAAAGGACAAAAGTACGTCCTGACTTTTTTTCCACCAATGATTATATTCTGGGCCCCACATTTCTCACTTTCTATCTCATACTACGGGTTTTCTGGGTTGTGGTCAAGGTAACACGGAGACGCAATGGAACTGTCAAAAAGCTACAGATTGAGTGGCAAAAGCTTTATAGAGACTCAACCGCCGGTTTTTAAGTGTTGCGGCAGAAGGTTTTGCAGGTGTGCTCCTCGGTTCGGAGTCGTCGCCTGTACCAATGGAGGGATGCGCCGCCCATCGACAAGCGTGTCACAGTGCCCGGTCTTAGCAATAGAGTGGTAGGCCGCGATCAGAGTCTAGACGCTAAAGCTTAGCTCCCCAGGCTCAGCCCGCTCCTATGAGTCAGAATGGCAGATTTGTCTCCGAAAGCCAAATTTCGGAAGCGAGAATCCTGGTTTGCGGGCGGAGTATAATCCCCCTGTCCTTTAGCAATTGCTCTGGGTAATCCAAGACCAAAAGGGCTCAACAGCATAGAAAGCTTTTTTGGATTGGTCTGATGGTCCCAGTACCATGGTTCACCCTGCAAAGCTAAGCTACTGGGGCTAATTTATTGACCAATAAACAGAGTTTATTTTCTTGCTTTCTGTTGGTTTTCCTGCCACTATTTGTATTTGTATCAATACCACTGGATGTCTACATTACGAGTCAGCCTAGAAAGCGGTTGTGCTCTGAAAGGCCCTGGCAGTAATCCTTTCCTTTACATTGTTAGTTCATGGAGGAGCTATGGAATGGTTTTTCATGCCAGCAGGGGCTGAAAAGATGGATTGAATATCTTGGTTATGGTTTGTAAGTAACTCGAGTCAATGACAGATAGCTATCTTCTGGAGGTTGGATATGAATTGAGAATTGAAACCTGGCTCAAGTAATTTATTTCTTTTAGTCAAAAATAGAACTTGATCAATCATTGCATGTTGGATACCCCGACCTAATTTGGGCCAGGTGCATACCTTAGTTTCCAAGCCCTCTGGAGTCCGGACTGACCAGTGACCACACAGCATTACAGAGTGTGTACTCTTATTTCTCAGCCCATCAGCCACTCTGTTCACCCAAACACCAGAATCCCTGCTATTATCAGTTCCACTCCAAGTATATGAGGCTCCAGCCTGCTGCCTACACACAAGTAGCTAGCAATTCACCCACTAGGCCAGTGAAAGCCCCACACTTAGATGCTCCTAGTTCCGCCTACTCATTTACATTGGTTACAGGCAGATGCGTGCATGAGTTACATGCTAAGGTAGTATGTAGTAACGTACGAAGCTACTAATAGTTATATGGTCAGACCAGGCTAAATTTTGCTAATAATGCATTATATTAATATTAGCCTTGTTTGACTGGCTATGCTCGCCCCCACCTCTGCTTTCATACTGTTCGCACCATCTTGCGCGTTTACTGGTATCTATCCACACTAAAGTGATTCATATTTTACACCACAAGGCAGTAATATGTTTGACTATTTATACACTCACTCTTGCGCACTACACACACTGCAATTAAACCACACAAAAGCAAAGAGAGCCCACAGTCTGAGATAATGGCAGCGCCACCGCCCTCCTACACCAAGGTCACTCACTCTGCCACATATGCCAGCATCAATCCAACTAAGGCCGGCCTCTCCACTGCAGGCAAGGTTGTGCTGATCACTGGCGCATCTGGCGGCATTGGCCGGGCCACAGCCTCATCCTTTGCTACATCGCGTCCCCGAGCCCTCATCCTTCTCGGTCGACGCGCTGACGCCCTGGCGGAAACCGCCGCGGTTATTCGCGCCGGCCACGCAGAGGTAACGATTCAAACTCACACAGCTGAGCTGTGCGATGCCTCAGGCGTACGTGATGCCATGGACAAGGTGGCTGCTGAGTTTAGCAGCATTGACATCCTTGTCCACTGTGCCGGCGTGCTGGCCCCTGTTGTTCCCCTTCTAGAAGCTGATCCGGCTACTTTTCTCAACGGCTATAAGACTACTGTGGTCAGTACACTGGTGACGGCACAGGCTGTTATCCTAGCAAATAAGACTGTCAGTACCAATGAGGACAAGCCAGTCACCTTTATCAATCTAACCACAGCCGGCATCCTGTTCCCCCCTTTTCCTGGCATGGGCGCCTATGTGAGCAGCAAAATGGCCGCCGTCAAGCTGTTAGAGGCCTTTGCCGCCGAGAACCCGCAAGTGCGTCTTCACAATGTGCATCCCGGACTCCTTAAAACGGCCATGTCTGCCAAGCTGGCTGAGACGATAAAATTACCATATGCCTATGATGACAGTAAGTATACACTGGACCCATCCTTTGTTTGTGGCCAATCTGTCTCTGTATCCAAGTGACTAATCATTATTTTTTCTTTCGCAGTCTCTCTTCCTGCCGATTTCCTTGTCTGGATTGCCTCCCCCGAAGCAGAGTTTCTTAAAAACAAGATCGTCTTCGCCGCTTGGGACGTTGATGAGCTCAAGGGTCGCAAGAAGGAGATTGTCGGTGGCCCGCTAGGAACTGGTGAGCTCTGGCTCGGCTACCAAGGATTCCCACGATTTATGGGTGGCCAGCCTTTGCCAGGCACCCAGTAGGGCGACCGGTACTCTGAATGGGAAGTCGCCATCCCAAGCTGAAGGGACTGTGCCCGCGCAAAGACGCCAATGAAAAGGAATGCAGAATTATGTTGCTCAGTTAAACATAGCTTTTAAATGATAAAGAAAGCTGACGAATAAAGAGTAGTCATCATCAATTTCTAACCTAAAGGGTTGCTTTCAAGGCCGTGATACATTTTCCTGTAACTAGGCTTCAGAACTACCCTCACTGATACGCAGAAGAGCCATGATGGGCAAGGTGAAATACTACCTCAACGGCGTTGTTCAGTGTCTATGGTAAAGAAAGTGCTTTTACCGCCCCTTGCGGCTCATGCTTTTCCATATTTAGCTCGCATATCCTCTACCAATGCCTTCAGAGTCGATTGGCTATCAGGAATATTATCCGAGTCGGGTCGCGGAACTCGGAATTCCTGATAATCATGCCCAATACATTCCCGGAGACTCGGCTCCTTTTTGTGCTTCTCCATGCAGCCGTCACAGATATCGATATCTGGGCAGCTTGTGCAAAAATATCCGTGGTGTTTCATCTCGTTTTCGCAAATATCGCAGTAAAATCCCAAAAGTTCGAAAGACTTCTCTTTGGAGTTGAAGGTCGCCGTCTGGACAAAGCAACGGATAGCACAAGACATATCTCCTAACTGCGAAGACAAATATCGCGCTCGATACAGGAGATCTCCTTGATCGACATCTGGTTTCTCCAGCTCATTAATAATCCCGATAAGGCTCTCCCTTGTTTTGCTTTCCCGATCATTCTGACTGGTTGGCTGGAAGCCCTTCAGTGCAGGGATCTGCTTGAAGAAGCCATCGGCTTTTTGCATGGGGAGCCAGTCTATAGGTGTCCTGCCGGAGAGATCCGTACAAGTCATTGATGCAGTGGATTCCAAGAGAATGGCTGCGCTCTCAGCTGCGCAAAATCGGATGGCCACGTGTAGCGCAGTGAAGCCGAATTCGTCGGTTGCGCTAAGGTCAGCTCCATGTTCAATCAGGAGTCGGATTATATCTGTCTGCTCCTTCCTGACTGCTACATGTAAGGCTGTCTCACCCAGGGATGTCTGTGCATTGACGTTCGTGCCCTGCTCAATTAGATATCGACACACGTCGAAGTGATCATGGAACATCGCGTTATACAATGCGCGGCCATCAGGAGCTTCGATATCTGCTCCACGACTCACAAGGAGACGTGCCACGTCGTAGTGTCCTTGATCGGCAGCTGATTCAAGCGCTGTCCATGTACCAGAGTTAGCAGCATCGGGGTCAGCTTTTCGGTCTAAAAGCAACTGAACAATATTAGACCAGCCATGATGAGCTGCGAGCCCCAAGGGGCGCCACCCGTAGGAATTAGCAGCTTCGATGTTCGCCCCACGCTCTATCAAAAAGCGCACAACGTCATAATGTCCTGGAGCAACAGCTGATGCAAGTGGTCTCCATCCCTCATCATCAGCTGCTTCAATACTTGCTCCGTGATTCAGAAGTAGAGTGACTATATCAAGTATACCCCTATGACAGGCCAAGGTCAAAGGGGTCAACCCGGAAGAATCAGCTGCCTCAACATTGGCACCATGATCCAATAGTACAGTTGCTATTGCCAAGGAGCCATACTGCACAGCGGAGTAAAGAGGTGTCCGTCGGTAATTGTCGATAGACTCAGTATCTGCACCATGATCAAGCAGCAAACGGGCCAGGGTTAAGTGACTACGCTTGGCAGCCAAGTTGAGGGGACTGCAGCAAGTATAATTGACTGTCTCCATTTTTGCCCCATGCTCCAGTAGCGCCTTTGCAACTTCCACATGATTGCCCCAAGAAGTGGAAATAAGAGGCGTTTCTTGCCGTTTATTGGCGATCTCTGCGTCGGCGTTATTCTGGAGAAGGAATCTCACTATCTCTAGGTTCCCAGAGACGGCCGCCACGTTCAGAGGAGTGTTACCGGAGTCGCTTTGTCTATCGATGTCCGAGCCATGGGCCGCAAGGACCTTTATGCATTCCATACTGCCGCTCTCAGAGGCACATAGCAAGGGAATTTTCCCCTGGCCGTCGGCGGTATTGATCATACTTGCATTCTTCTCCAGAAGGAGGCTTAAAATAGAGAGATTCCCACGCTCTGCGGCAATGTGTAGCGCAGTTTGGCCATCCAAATTTGGTGATAATTTTGCTTGGTGACTAAGGAGAGCATTGGCAGCCCAGAGGAAAGAGTGTTTGGCAGCGAGATGTAGAGCTGTATTGCCGCCTTCATCTGTGATGGTGACATCTGCCCCAGCATCCAGGAGAAGCTGTATAGACTCCTCGAGCCCACTTGTCTCCGAACTGTCCCCCTTGGCTATGACAGCTAGATGTAATGGTGTTCTGTCGTCCAAATCTGTGGCCTCAACATCCGAACCATTCGCGATCAACAGCTTCACCACCAGCGGGTATTTGACAGATTCATGCAGAGGGGTTTGTCGAATTTGATTGCTTGCATTGGCATCAGCCCCTTGAGATAGCAGGTACTCAACAATTTGGTGATGTCCTTGTGAACCAGCCTTGTGAAGGGCCGAAATCTCCCCCGTTCGACAATTGACATCAACCTTTGCCTGACACAGCTCTCGCACGACTGCCAGATATCCCTTCGACGCGGCGGTGGCAAGAGCCACGGTCAGTAACTCGTCGGATCCATTGATCGGTTGGTGGTCCAGGCGTAGTAAATACCGTATCATGAGTATGTGACCATTTTCTGCGGCAAGTCTGATGTAGCTATTGAAGTTCGCTGGCTGCGGCAATTCCTGAACCGCCTTAAAGATCAACAGGTAGCCGCTCTGTGTCGCCAGTTGTGCTGGCGTCAAATCGTCGTTCTTGGGTAGGTACCTCTCAGCTCCGTGCATGACCAGGTACTCGGCGATTTCCTTGTGTCCATTCCGAACGGCCTTATGCAACGCCGTCTCGCTGTCGCCGAGTACTAAGTTAATCGGACTCCCTGCTGCCACAAGGAGCTCGACAATGTCAAGACGCCCGGTCTCAGCAGCCTTTATCAATGCACATGAGTTGTGCAGCCAGCTGGTGTCATCCTGTCTGGGACTAAGCTCCGCAAGGAAAGTCTTCACGATCATCGGATGACCGGACTCTACTGCAATCTCTAACCCTTGGACCGTAGGAGCTATACCCCAGTGGAGGAGTCGATGGACAAGACCTTCGTCGCCTCGCTTACAGGCTGCATGCAAAGCGCCCCTAGCCTTCTGCTCAAGTGCACCCGACATTACACGTGGGTCGTCTCTTGATAAATGCATGATCTCCTCAAGCTCCTTCAGTAGAAATGCCATTATCTCCGCATGCTGTCTGTCAGCTGCCTCTTCGAGAGGTATGTTTGATACAAGGTCGAAATCGGGCATTGTCATTTTCACATATTTCATCAGCATATCCAGTGCTTCCAGACTTCCGCTTCTCGAAGCAGCTTGTAAAGCCTGTGTCACGTATTCCGTCCTTGGCTGTATTTTACATTTGCTTGTGTAATGGAGAAGCTGCTCAAGGATCATCAATCTATTGTGGACCGAAGCGACAGGCAACGACGGCGAGAGCACAGCATTGCGGCAAAGAAGAAGACTGGTAATATTTTGACAGCCATTTGCCGTCGCCAGCTGCAGTGACCTTTGCAGCTCGTGGTCCTGGACCTCCAAGCGGTCTTTGTCGACGAGAATCTTCTCTACGACACTTGTTAATCCCAGCTCGGAAGCGATCTCCAGTAGGGTGGGAGCGGGCTGGCTAATCGCCCTCTTGCGGAAAAGCTGATACCACTTGTCACGCAGGCTGGGTGATGAGAGAAATGAGTGAATGCGATGGTCAAGCGAAGTCTTCTTCTCAGCGACCAGGTCTCGCTGAAGAACCTTATCAGCTAGAAGGGAATGCTCCGGCCAGTAGTTGACAGCATAGGCAAGGAATGCACCACCCTTTGTGTCCAGCATCGAATCGCTCTGACTAGGAAGCACAAGCGAGAGATATTCTAGACAGAGCTGTGCCAGGTTACTGTGATCAAGAAGGGCAAACCCATCCTTTTCAAATGACAACAAAGCGTCGCGCGCCGTTTCATGGATCAGCAGCACCACCTGGCCCTCTCTTCGCAAGAACAGCCCTAAATGGCGGCTTAAGACCTCCCACATCCCCACTGTGATGTGCTTTTCCACCTCCGCCATTGAAGAACATGGTGCAGCGTGACTGATTGCAACCGCCACCGATAGCTCTGGTACCGTGAGAGGGCGACATGCACTCAGGATCCAGGATAGAGCCTGGGAGCACCAGCGGCTGAGTTCGATGCCACCATCTATAACAGAACTAATGCAGTTGTGGTAGATTTGTTCCCGATCTGGCGAAAGCTGATCCAGACTTTGTTCAATTGCGGCTTGTGTAGGTATGACCGTCACACGGGATACTTGCTTCAAGTAAATGTAAGCAGTAAGATAGTCGCCCCTGCACTGTTGGAGGTGCTTTTGGATTTTGTCTTGTATGGAAGGATCCCCAAGCCATGGCTGCTCCGAAAGCAGCTCATATATTATAGTTGCGATGCCATTATCCCAATCACAGTCGGCAAGTACATCAATAACCACAGTCTCCGGGGGTAGTTCGGTCAAATTGGCCTCCCTGCTCGTAGTAATGATACTCAGCTGGACTGCGGAGGCCGACTGGAGGAATCGCAATAGCGGCCGTAATGGCAGCAACCAGTCAGAGATATCAGCAATATACAAACTTAGCCTACCCAGCCACCTAGCCTGGCATAGAAAGCGCAAAATGCTCCACAGTGATGATTCCGTCCACCTCTCAGCATCAGTGAAGGTGTCCAGGTAAGTCTCCAAGGTGGTGAAGAGGAACGGTCTCTGCCAAAGCACTTGGCAGATAAAGCTTTTCAAAACGTCTAGCTGTAGGTCTTTCAGTGTATTAAAGTCGTCTTTGACAAGTAACATTGTTGTTGTCTGTGGGCTCCTGTTCCGAGTAAAAGCCAAGTGACGTAGCAAGGTTTTCTTTCCGCATCCTGCAGGGCCGATGAGCTGGATAAACAGAGATATACAGTCAAGCCGAGTATGATTCAAATGCCCGTGCATCGTGAACTCTTTATTCTCCCAGTGGCCATAGTCTCCTACCCGGCGCCAGGACCAGGAGAGATCCGTGAGGCGGGCTAAGTAATCCCGTACTGGAAACTTGAGATCTATGCCAACGGGTCAGGACTGCATGTAATGGAAAATGAAGGGGCGACCATTCGAAATTCTCACCAAGCTGGGTCATATGAGGCGGAGCCAGGATTTGGCGCAAACGCTCGAGGTCCTCGATTCTCTCTCTGATATCTGAGGTTGTCAGAGGCCCCGTCATTACGATGGTTGTTTCCAGCCAGTAGTCCAATATGCGACGATCAAAATTGCCGACCTAACCAAAGCTTTCTGTCACTACTTCATCCAACAAGCGAGTGGAGAGGAGAACAAACCACGAGGCTGGAGCTGGGAGCTAGGATATTCACAATACAGTACTTCTTTGCTGTGCAAAGAAATGATGCACAGGTTGCCTCTACTTGTCTCAGAAACTTGTCTTGCAACGGTTGTGAGTCCGAGTCAAGCACAACTTCTAGGGCAGCTTGCCATGTTGACCCATTACCAATACGGTGAGGAGTCTCAATGAATATCTAAAACGAAGAAGTGTTAGACACTGCGGCCAAGGGAGAGCTTATGACAGAGGACGAACCAAATCTGACACCAAGAATGCCAAACCTTGATATTTCTTATCAGTGCTGGCGAGGTTCATTGCCTGCTTGACTATAAAGCCTGTGACCCCTTGGGTAACAAGGGCGATGCTGTTCCATTCATTCTAGAAAGGCACATAGCTGTATAAGAAGACGCCATCAATGGGAGCTCTTAGTGCTCACCCACCTCTTTGTTGACAAGAGGATAATTATCATAAAGATAGTCTAGCAGGTCGACAGCAGCATCTTCAATCTCTGTTACCGAGAGTGCTGGTGCTACGAAGCTTAAGACCTGAGCATCTGGAATCAAATCAATAAGTAGTGTTTCGAAGTCTTTATCCAGCCCAACAAAGCAAACTCTGTGTTGTAATAAGTTAGTCTCAATGACTCATGCTGCTTGTTAAACACTACTGACATATAAGGCTTTCTCTCTGCACTGATGCCAGAGTGCTGGGCGTTATTATCAACTGACATCCTTGCATCCAGTTTGATGAGATGAATGCCTTTGCACTGGTAGAATTCTCTCCCAACAGGACAAATAGCTAAGCCCTGGTTCTTTTTCAATACGGGGCGTGGAAGTCCCCGAGAATATGTTGGCCTAAATCTTCGTATATGAGTCCGAGGTTCCGCCGCAACAGTTGGCGAGGCTTTTATGAAATACTACAGAGCGTACAAGGTATACCCCTCACTCAGGCTCAGTAGCCAAAGCGAAAAGCAAAAATAACAAGTCTGCTGTACTATTAGATAATTACACAGTGACGCGGCTGACCTGACGCCTTAGCGTGCATGATTAGTGCTTAGTGAGAGAGTTAGCCCCCGTTGCTAGACCCCATCCACATTCTTGATGGTTGGAAGCACAGTGGTGGAGATAGCTGTCACGAATGATTCCAGCTTTTCACCTTCCAAATTCGATGCATCCTTGACAGCCATGGTCGGCTGACAATTGGGGTCGAAGACCACGGGATCATTAACAGGGCTGTTTCCGGAAAGATCCCTGATCCTCATGGCTGTAGCATATCTGATATCCGACTGTGCCTGAACTTCTACCTGAGCGGTAAAGCAAGCGTCTGCAGCCTTGCGCTTTAGTAAGATCGCGGTCGATATGCTGGGGATAATCCCCTCTTTTTGATCGCCATTCTCTTCCAATATGATACGCACGACGTTCTGCTTCCCCCAGTCGCGCCCTTCAATGCGGCGAGCGCCCTTCAGAGACGCTCGATAGTTGCCCTTCCGGTCCTTGTTACGTGTCCAGCTTCCACTGAGTGCCAGCTGAACGCCAGGGGGCCCCCCGGTTATTGCCGCCGATCCACCTTTGCTGTCGTTCACGTCCACCTCAGATGGGTTGAAGCTGAAGTCGCCCTGTGGCCAAAGGCCCATGACCTCTGGATCCGCGTAAAGGGGGCTTTTCTGATCGGCAAATATAATCTTGATCTCGGCCGTCCGAAAGCGTCTCTTCGCCGTATGCCCCTGGAAGTAAAATTGCATGACAAGCAGAGTGGCTGGGTCACCTCCTGGCGTGAGCGTGCCATGAACAGCACCCTGTAGGGTAGCCTGGAGTAAGAAGCCTGAGCAAAGATCATCGATGATATTTTGGCGTTGCCGCTCCCCCGGCTCGTTTTTTGTGTGATAGCCAGCCGAGTCCTGAACCACATCTAACGGAATGGTAAACAGCGGAATCTGCTCGGCAGCCATCTTCTGAGGGAAAAGGGCCTAATAATCCCTGCTTTCTGGGGGTGGTTAATCGCACAATAAGTGTTCCCGGATTGAAGTTGTAGGCTGCGACAAGACTATGTATGCCAACCGGAAGTAAAATGTGGAGTTGAGGCAATGGGACGAATTGGGCAAACTGTCACAAACACAGCTGACCAACACCTCTACCTCTCTGATTATTTACCCCATCTGGTATTTTGCTTCTTCTGCTGGAAGGCTGCATGCATGGCTGCACGATAATTGGTGGGTCTCTCACGCAACCCGCATGGAAGGGATTACTGCATCACCCACTGTGTGATATGGCAGCTTAGCTTGCAGTAGTGTGTTTGCTAGGTAGTATTTCACGGGTCGAATCTCGATGCCTATTAGGATTATTACCAGACGGCACGCCGTAGGTGAGCCAAGTGAGAATGTGCGACAAGCCAACAACAACAACAACAACAACAACAACAACAACACTTGGGAAGGAGAAATTAAACCAACTTATCCTAGTCCCATACTTATCACAGCGCATCACAGGTCGACGCCTATTACGACAGCAAACAGACGAAATACTGTGTTACGCCCAATGTCACTCCAGGGACTACAACGAAGCTACACCTTCGAAGGAAAAAACCATGGGAGCACCCCGAACACGGGTAGCGAAGTCCGAAGCACAAGATTACCAGCGCATCAAAAGCCCTCGAGCAAGAGCGAATTCTCCAACCATCATGGCCACGAACCTTCTCGTTTCAAGAGAATTGAGGATATGTTCGAGAACGAAGACCAAGAGACAGGGAAGGCGGAAGATGTGAGCGATGGACACAAGGAACTCTTCCGTCGTTTCGACAATGATCCCGAGGCCATGGCAAGCCCTTACCCCCACCTTGAGCGGGACAACTCGGTGTTGAAGCGGGACGACAAGGAGCAGATGACATTTCTCCACGAAATAGCACGGATGAATTCTCGTGGGATGAAACAGAGTTGGGCAAAAGGAATCTATAAGATTATACCGTGGGTGGTAACTCACGAGCCGGGCCTTCTGGACCTGGTGGAAGAGTCATGTGCCCTGGAATATGCGTCGAAAAAGTGCGTTCAAGTCGCATACTGCTTGTTGAATCTGCTTCTAGACCGGAAGACGGAAGAGGTGCTGCGGCAGGAGTGCAACGGAGCTGCTTGCCGTGTCGATCCAAGCCATCCATTGATTGCCTTTATGAAGGAGACGACCACCGGGCGGAGCAGCTCTGACTGTCCTCATAAGCTCAAGGAGATAATCCTCGGGTACAATGACGTGCTGACTGACAAACTGCGAAAGGCAGCGCAGAATTCCGATAGTATCAAGCCTTGTATTCACCGCATAATCGAGAGCTATTGCGCAAATCCTGATCTAAATGCGGTGGAGCAGCTTGTTCGGTTGAGTGGCCCAGAAATCATTTCATCCCCAGTTGGAAACAAGCGCCAACTGCTCCTCCATTTAGCAGTCAGCAAGTTCGATAAGCCGAAGGAACAGGACCGGGAGGCGCTTGAAGATTTCAAATATATCATCAAAACAATTGTCGATGCCTGTCCAGAAGCTTTGTATGGTAAGGATCGTAATGAGCGGACGGCCTACCAAGTGCTACTTCAATATTCCGAGGACCCAAAGACATCCACCGATCGTGTAAGTGCAGAGCTCCGACAGGCTCTGATAGTGTCCCTGAAAGAAGCCTGTATTGGTGATACTTTCTCGCATAACAAGAAAGTCCAATTTCTCTATCCTCCAGGATTAAAAGGCCTTGGTATAACCCCATTCTGGTTAACGTATCTCCGACCTAACCTCTATGCCTGCCAGAACGCAAGATTAGCCTCGATCTTGGGCTGCACCGGCCCATTGGAAAGAACTACGTGAATGCCATTACAGAGGAAAGGTTCGACTCATTTCGTTTTGAAAGCTGCCTTAGCTACGTCTCCTTGCCTCCACGCAAACACCAAGTACTGGGTGGAGGGGGCCGAGCCGAGCCGGACATCCTCGATACCTACCAACCGATCTTCAATTTTCTCAAGAGGCAGGGAGTCAAAAAGATCTTCAGACTCACTGTAAATGATCTTGCCGGCCCACCTCATAGTGATAAATCCATCGTGGAGTTAACCAGAAAGTATGACATCCAGTACTGGGATTGGAGAAAGCTCGATATCAGCAGCAACACGATCCTGGAAGCGTCACCAGATGTGAGGATTGTTGTTATGCATTCGAGCGGCAACTTTTCAACCCTCCAAGGGTGGGCTTGTAAGCATGGTCTTGCCAAGCTGCAGAAAGTCGGTCAATTCGTGTTTACTCGAGCGGTTGAGTCGTTCTAACTGGTCATTACACAGCTCGAGCAAGTCCATGTTGTTATCCACAAGGTTGGTTTGCAGTTGCCAGTCATCAAAGTAGGACGCTAAAGACTTGATCAGGGCCCCGAGGATGATATCTCGCTGCAGAAATACCAAGTCCTCTTCCAGGAACGGTTGCAGAGACGATTTGACAAGGATTCCAGGAGAGTGAAAGTAGATATTGTGCTAGAGGATGCAATATCTATCAGTGCAGACGACCCTCGGGACATCGGCCTGGAAGAGCTAGCTGGTCGGGCAAAGAAAAAGTGAGTTCCAACCTGCTTGTAGTTCTATCTATATATCATTGACACAACTATTCCGATTAGCCACGCTTGGCTCAATCATATGGACAAATTCACGGAGGCAATGCGCAATTACGAATATGAGGGTCAAAACCCGATCGTCAAAGTGGCTCTCATTGACGATGGGATCGATCCAGAGAAGACCAGGTTCCGAGTCCAGGAGGGCAGGACGTTTGACGAGAATGGCGACACTGGTCTTGATAATTATTATGTTGATCCCGGTCATCATGGTACAATCATGGGACGCCTCATCAGCAAAATGTGCCCCAAGGTCCATCTATATGTAGCACGATTGAAGAAAGGGCCAGGGTCCGAGATCTCAGCCGTAGCGGCAAAGGAGGTAAGTAATCATCAGAGTAAAATTTATGATGCTATTTCCTGACCCGGTTACAGGCAGTTTATTGGGCGTTGGAAAAGAACGTTGACATAATCTCCATGAGTTGGACTATCCCAGCAAAGAGTTCCAATCCTCAGGACACAGACTGTTTCCAAGAGGCGATAGAGGAAGCTGCCAGGCGGAAGAAACTCCTCTTCTGCGCCTTACGCGAGAGCGAGGAAGCCTTGATTGCACAAGGCTTCTATCCTGTTGGTCTTGAACAAGTGTTCAGGATCGGCTCCGCCACTAGGACTGGCAATCTAGTCAAGACTCATTCAGGGGACGAGAAGTCTGTCCAATTCATTCTGCCTGGACTAGAGGTGCTTTTAGACCAGGAGGAAGAGATTCGTTCCCTGAATGGGAGTTCTGTTGCAACGGCCCTTGCCGCGGGGCTTGCAGCCCTAATTCTGTTCTGTGCCGACCTCGTTGACCTAGATACTGCCAGCCAGGGCCAGAATCATGTCTCGGAACGTGGGCAGACTTTACGAAATATTGCCAAGATGAAAAAGGTATATGAAACAATGAGCCGAGAAAGCAACCAAGGGAAGTTCCCTGAGGTGCAGAAATACTTCAAAATAGCCGGCAGGGATCCCACCATTGAAGATATCAAGACCTTGATCAATTCTTTAATGTCAGGAGTAAGTGAACCATTTCCCTGTTGTGATAAGTAGCACTAACCCATAGCAGTTCTCTTGATAACACTATGCCCTATACAACCGTCAGGAATGAAGAGGACAGACAATTGAACTTGGAAGCTTAATTCAACCACTTCTAGATGAATGACCAGATCTGACTCTTAAGCATAAGAACATTCTTAATATCAAGCATCACATCCATTTCCGTAACATACTATCTACCTTTCGCCCCAAATGTCCTTCCAAAATCCTCCTATGTCCTTGGGAGCCATACAAACCTGCGTTTTCTCCGCTGCTTTAGGAAGTCATCTAAACTCTGCCTATACCTCTACTAACTATATAAATAAGACTATAAAAGCTATAGGTTTAATCATCATAGACATTGCATTCCCTAATAGAATGCGTAAGACACATGACCAGGGCATTATTAATGACACGCTCCTCCCTACGCCAAAAAAGCGGGTATTATTAATCACTTACCCTCGAACAGCATCCAATTTACTGGTGAAAATGCTCTCCTTAGAGAAGCAGACGAATGTAATGAATTGCTGATTTTACTTCTAAGAATAGTTACTAATATAATTTACTTCCTTCCAGTATTCCGGATCAGTGAGAGGAAATTCTTGTTCCATATTATTTAAGGGAACAAAGAAACATCAGCGTGGGCTAGATCTGTGAAGACAAGCAACTGTATCAAATAGGTTAGATCATTTATACTCTCAAGGAGAAGTGGTTGGTGCATGGCCAGGCTCAGCCAGGCTCTTCTTATCACTATGGAGGGAGCCGTCGCTTAGAGCAGCACTGATGTTGTCAACGCCTAGTAATAGTATACTTCATTCTGATTTACAGCTTCTGTAGATTGATTTTGTTGATTGTTGTTTTGAACAGTCTTCCGGTAGTTAGATCACAGGGGCTTATACGAAAAGAAATACTTGGAGGGTATCAAATATGTTCCACACTATATTTTATACTCTTCAGCCTCGGGTTCAGCAGAGAGGTAAGGAACAAGGCGGTTATTTGACCCCACAGGCCATCGAATGCACTCCCTGTACTTCACTGACCCAAAACATTCTACTACTAATGAATATTGCCAAGTCAAAGACGGTCTTGCTGGGCGTGATAGTGCAACTACTAGATTCAATCTATAATATCTTAATTCAACTTCCACACTTATATCTTATTGTAAACGCAACATAAGATATTAGGTATTAGAAAACGGGCATTGAACTAGCTACACTAAAGTCATTCGAAGCCAACACATATAGGTAAATACATACCAAAATCCTTGGTGACCTTGTCGAGTTTTTTGAGCCGCAGGTAGCTTCACCTCGAATTCGGATTGGAACAACACAACATTTGAATAAAGAGAGAATGTCTTGCAGGTTCCCAGGGGAACACATAAGAAAGTTGCTTTTTTCATTCTCACATCCCTACAGATAGGCTCCAACATCACCAGCATGACTTATTGCCCTTTTCTATTGCGTTGTCAATAATGAGGCCATTCTTCTTGGTAGAAAGAACATACTGCAACCACTGGGCCTGTATTTTTCCTGCACCCACCAATTATTTCCTGTCTTGTACCAGCCCCTGTTTTGTTTAGTAGAAATATCCCCTGTACACCAAGAGTATAGAGATCTCTCACTTATACTTGCATTGGTAGTCGACATCTTTGTTACTTGGATAGCTTCCTAGTTTATCACTTGAGTCGCAAGGATACCTATAGTAAGGGATCGACTGGCTCGAGCGACATTTATTTCCGTTGTTTCTTTCCTCAAGAGACTCACCCTCAACTTCGGCATCTGCAGAAGGTATGGCAAGAGTCAAGGGCAGTAGAGCAGTCAGAAGATAAAGCGGTGACTTCATTATTTCGAGTTGGATTAAGTGTATTATAGACACTTTTTGCCTTTCTATGCTGGAAGTCCACAGGTTAAGTTGCTACTGATCGGTCAATCTAAGGTCCTTTAAGTACTCAATGTACCTTCGCTAACATGAATAGTAATGCTCGATGACGACAAGCTTCGTCACACTGAGGTGGCTAGTCAAGCATGCCTAGACTGTAGGTCCCAGTTCATGACCGCTGAAGACAATTCTAGACTTCTAATCACGCGTCATACTTAAAGAACAGTTGTGGCTGTTAATGCGGGATAGACGGAAAGTGGAAATTTAGCCAAGCAAAGCCATATGCTGCAAAAATGAAGAAAGCTAAGATTATCAAATGTTGCACTTTGCGCTGAAAAGGTAAGGGACTGAATTAGCCCAGTTTTTCTCTGGTGTAAATACAGGAATGGACGGATGGTCTACGAATACAAATAAAGACAGCTACAGTATCGAATCAAATAAGCTCAACCTCGATTTTAGATACTTGTTGCCAAGCCTCTAGCGTCGGCGGACTATGAACAGTATCTGGGCCAGGGTTTGTTCATGGCAACATATCTGACGCGACATTTGTTCAACATTAGCGTTTTGGGATGCGGTACACTATGAGTACTCTAAGCAACTGTCAATTAGGTATAGTACGTAGACTTCCCTCTAAACTGCTTTCCACCATACTAAGGAGATCCCTTAATGGAATAACCAATAACTAAATCAAGGTTATCCCTTCGATAGAGTCATTTACGTCTTCATTGCTATCGAAGCAAATCCACTACCTATGATGCCATCATGTATCGGAACCCAGGAAAATATCCTGTCATAGTTTGTGCCAATCGGCACATTCATAACTACTTGCTTTTCCAAGTTGTTTGCGGACACCTCGCCACGCTGATTGGTCATACGACAACCTGAACTTAAAATCAATGCATTGTTTTATGGATGGTACGCTTAAGTTTCAGGTTATACTCTGGTCTTATCAGTTCCATACTCATTAGTCATTTTTCTTCGATGCACTCATTGATAGTCACGACTCACAAAACGAATCTAACTCTTGCCCTACGAATTTGGAAAGGCTTTCGATTTGCCGTATGCGGGAGAGCGATGTCGATTCTGTTCGGTCCCTGAATCCACGGTACTCTGACTCGACCCCACACAACAGATCTGTCCGCCTTGAAGTATGAGGTTATGGACACAATGCATGTCCAGAACTTTAAATGATCTTGACACAGTAACGCCACTTCCGCCTGGACCGGATTCATTGCATCAATGTGAACTACTCCAACCGTGGCTACCTTGGCGTGTAGGCCAACTTCAATTAATTATCCATTTTCCAGTTTTAGATCGTGGTGACTTGACAAATTACATGTAAAGCGAGGTTTTGAACGGACTGCCTTGCGTTACAATAGTTCTTCACAGATCCGTTGATAGTAGAGGTATGCGGTTTTGATCCAGTCAAGTGCGAAATTGACATCAAATCTACTGAATGCCAAACCTTGCAGGGTGAGTCTTCAAAGGACCATTCTTGCTCCACCCAAGACATTCACTGGTTAAGCCAAGCTTTAAGCTTACGCCTCGGTTAGTACGCGCTCCGCAGAGATTCTCCCATGGGTTCATACGTAGACTTATCATATTTTTGCGCCCGCAATCAGCCGACACCATTTAGGAGACTAATTCTTAGGGCTAGCCTTCCGTTTGGGAGTTGAACGTATGAAATTATCATGATCCACTGAGACCTGTAGATCTCAGTTGGCCTGAAGCAATTTTTTGGCGTACATCGTATTAAAAATGTTTAATCAAATCATCAGACTCTATTTGTAGTAAGTGGCGCACATATCCCACACTCTGTCTAGACCTCATAGATCACATCGTAGAATTATCATGATGGAATACCTCAATTTGCATGATGCGGCCTAGGGCATATGAGAACGATCGTCCATCTATGTTGATTCACTTATCCACTTCAACCATTTGCGTACAGAACGCCTAACTGATAATATAGCTCTATCTTTGACCTGGTGTTCGAAGGTCTTGACTTGCAGTATGAAGACCACATATGTTACCATGGTTGCTCTCTTCCTCGGCCTAGTTCTTGCATCGCCTACGTTCAAAGCTGATGGAGATGGAAATGTTGAAGGTGAAGGTAACTTCATATGCTTGATGAGCAGGTAAAAATGTTGGCATGCTCTTAGTTTACGAGAAAGGACTGTGTGACTGGATAGATCAGGGTTGCGAAACCTGGGATTCAGTCACTTGCACCTGCAACGACAATGACTACCCTTCTAAGAGCAGCCCAAGGGACGAGTCTCTAGATATAACCATCGACAAGCTTAGCGGCCGCGCGGTAACGATTCGAACTCGCTCTACCAAAGGTATCAAGGGTTTTTACAGTGGTAGCGTACGGGGAAATTGAATCGCGGTAGATAACGATGCATATGCAAACGCTAAACAAGCGATATTTAATCAGCTAGCCGCGGACCCACGGATTTCTTTTGGGCGAGTTGATAATTTATCAAAGAAGTTCAGAGCCAAAGGTCAGTCATGGAGGTGGACTGGCAGAGTCACCAAAAAACAACTTTCTGAGCAGGCTCACACAGACTACAAGAAGCCATTCCACCGATTCAAAAATTGGCAAGGAACTAGGTTCTTTGATTTCACTTTTTATTTCCGGGTGGCTTGAAAAAGTGGCAGAAATCAGGGGGAACAGTGGGTCTACTAAGGGTCTAACGCACAAAATAATGGGATTTAATTGTCATTCTGTTCACACCAATTGTTTGTGTTTTCACTAAGTTTATCTCTCCTTCAGGGATCAAATCCAACTAGTTTATTTTGCCTATCAGTCTGCCCAGCTTAGCAATCATTTGCAATTTAAACCTCCAGTGCTTTAGTACTACAGTAGGATGGAATCCATCCACTTAATATTCATACCTAAACACCTAAAACAACTGTCATGATGTGAAGGGGCTAAGTTTGGTGCTATCCTGGTGTGAGCATCTGTGAGCATCTGTGATGTTGCGAGCTTGTGATTGATTTTAAAAACCTTGCCATGCACAAGGGGCGTAATCTGAGCTTGGTCTCTATGGTTCCTGGTCCACAAACTGAGATACCATGGCGGCAGCTACCTTAGATGCCCTATGTCCAAGTCCAACGTTTGGCGCAATGAACCATGGCACTGAAAAATCTGGCTTAATCCTCTGTATGCTTAAGCTTATCCATGATATGATCAGCAACGGCGCACTAACCACCTCCAAAGCCGGATTCATACCTTTCTGAGATGGAGCTGTTCTTCGTAGATAAATATGACGTCCCCCACACCTAAATCCACCATCAGCGACGCCCTGCATCGAAAAGGGAGGTCAAAGAAGACTGCTCGAGGAAAATCCAAGAGTGAAATGTGAATTTATGTGATAATCACTTTGCTTATACCAGCTTGTTTACGTAGGCCATTCAGCCACTGGTGAGGCAGTCAGCCTCGCTGAATGGCAAGCAGTCCCGTCTTGTAGGAGCAGGCCCGTGTCCGATAAAATCAGGTACCTACCCCGACCCACACTGCACAGACTGTGATACCTATCGAGTCCAGGCAATCTTTCTACTGCGCGTAGAGAGGTACACTATTCTAAATATGGGAAGCAAAGTACTTTCGACACACCTGTCTTTTATTAGATGATTGGTATGATTAGTGATTACATGATAGTGATACAGCCCATATCCAGTAGATGTGTTTAAAGGGGATTTTTATGCTCTCAGCCACCCCTAAAGTTGAGTAGCTCCTTGTGAAAAGACCCTAATAGGACTAAACATTGTAAATAAGAATAGAATATAAGTTTAGCAGGCTGTAAGTAAATATCGCTTTTATCTAAGGCGAATATCTTTTATATAGTCTGGGTGCTGTAGCTATTCTCTTTAGCTTATTACTACTACTATATATCTTATATTTACTTATAATAATATCAGTAGTTACCTGATCCTATCTCTTCTATATATTAACTTACTTACCTAGGTAAAGGAGTGGGAGTTCCATTGCCGGCACCCCGCATGCACACATTCTATCTAGAAAGTCGGTTATGCCTCGAGGGTACATCCAGGAATTGTTGGCGGGACAGAAATCGCCTAAAGAGGAAGTTGAGGAACTGATGATCTATTTGGGCGCGAAATTGGGTGTCCTGGTTGGAGAATTCATAAATCATGAAACACCAGCCGCCGTACTAGAAAGCCTTAGTCTAACCAGAGTATGATATGTTGCGACCCCACATTTTAGATGGCTGCTTCCCATTTGCTACGTAAATTCAGCATGCTAATGGCCGACAAGGCGCTTTGTTGTTCCCGCGGTGCAGCCTTGTCCGGCGCCGGGTACTATTATATGGAATCCCCAGTCCTTTCGCCTCGATTCCATACTTTCTCATTAAGCAGCCTCCTTCAGTGCAATTCAAGTCACCTTCTGCTTGACGGGGACTCGGGTAATGAGCCTTTATCTTTTGAGCAGTCTCGGCCGTCAAACGCCAAATCTTCGCAATATACCAGACAATCTCAGCAGGCGAGCCCAAATCGTCCCAACGACCACGAATACCTCACGTCTAGTCTACGCCCTTAAACCTGTGGCATAATGCTGAAGAGAGGGTATGAGGCTGGGGAAAATCTAGGGGCTGCTTCCAGCGCTCTGAAGAGACTAAGAATACATCATGACAATGCTCCAATGTCAGGGGCCAACACCACTGGGAAAGCTTTGAGCAATGATGATTATATTGTAGGCTGGATATGCGCCATAACTACGTATGTTGCTGCACAAGCTTTCCTCGATGAGAGACACGGTCGACCAAAGTATGTCTGCGTCAATGACAGCAACGATTATACGCTAGGTAAGATTGGGGAACACAATGTTGTCATTGCGATCCTGCCCGGGAATGGCATAGCCCCTGCTGCATGTGTCGCAAGAGACATGCTGCAGAGTTTTCCCAACGTTAGGATTTGTCTGTCGGTTGGCATTGGAGGTGGCGCACCAAGTTCAAAGCACGATATTCGTCTCGGCGATATTATCGTCAGCACTCCGAATGAAGGGAGTGGAGGCGTATTTCAGTACGACTTCGGTAAGACCATACAAGACCAGAGCTTTCAACACATTGGCTTCCTGAACCAGCCGCCAATATTCCTACAGACAGCAGTGAATGGGCTAAAGGCCCAGTATATGAGCGAAGGCCACCACCTTAATGAGGCAATCAACAACATTCTCGAGAAGAAGCCCAGACTCCAGCCAATCTATAAGCGGCCAGATTCGGTTACCGACAGGCTTTATGAGAGCCACGTTGTTCACCCTCTACAATGCCAAGGAAGCTGTGCGGTAGTCTGTGGCAATGATCCGACAAAATTGATAAAACGAAGGGAGCGAGGTGAACATGAAGACAACCCAGCAATCCACTATGGCACGATTGCTTCCGCAAACCAGTTAATGAAGGATGCGTCTATTCGAGATGAACTTGCCGCGGAAAAGGGTGTTCTCTGCTTTGAAATGGAAGCAGCAGGGCTGACGAACCACTTTCCTTGTCTGATTATCCGCGGAATATGCGACTACTCGGACTCGCATAAGAACAATGACTGGGAAGGCTATGCAGCAATGGCGGCAGCTGCATATACAAAAGATCTTCTTTCTCGAATTCCTCCGAATACGACCGAGAGACAGAAGAGGATAGCCGAACATCTCTCCGGCGGTAAGTTTCTTCTCGAGCCGGAAGTTTTTGGCATGGGTGGGTAACCAGCTTCTGTAATAGATCTAGTCACGACTGCTAGCGAAATGGCCGACTCGCAAAAGAACAAAGATTCGCAGGAATATGCATGCGACTGCTCAGATCCTCACAAGAGCAAGGAATGGCAGAGGTATGCTGCAGCAATCGCGGCTGCATATGCGAGTGAATTGTTTGAGGAGCTACCCGTGGCCGAATCAGATGCAAGAGTTCCATGCATGCTCAATCCTCGCAAGCTAGCTTAATGCGAATCCCAGTTAATAATGGTATAAAGCATCGAATTTAGGCCAACTCCATCAATGTATTCGCTGGCACGCATTCTGATATAGCGAACAAAGAAAGCCAAGACGCATCTAAGACCGAACGGGGGAATTTCGATGTGGAACTGGCTCCCTTCTTTACGGAACGGCCTGTAGAAATCAACCAGATACGGCAGTTTTTCCAGCCAAGTCGTTCAAGGACTACCGTGGTTTTGCATGATTTAGATGGCATTGGCAAGACACAGATCGCTTTGGACGCAGAGAAACAGTTGGCTGCAGCTATTCAAGAAACCCGAGAATCCAAGCAGCAGTGTACATCAGCCAGCTACAAACATGTTTTGGCTTCAATGAATGTTCTGGCAGAGTGTTATAAGCACAGAGGCGAGCAAGGCAGTCTTAAAAGGTGTCTGAAATTGGTAGAAAAATGCCAACGTGAGGCACTAAAGGCGAGGCAGGGTGGACTGAATGTATAAACAGCCTTAAAAGTGAGATTTTACAAGCATTCCCTTCCACCATGCCATACATACCACACGCAGCAGCAGCACTACCTCAATAGTCAGGTCACTTACAGTGTTGCAGGCCTAATTAAGTAAGGTGGTTGGTTCACAAGCAGCAAGGAGTCAGGAATAAGCGTAGGTGAGTGCTCAAGTTTTTGAGAGAAAGTATTAAATGTCATGATCTGTGTATGATCCGATTGGTATCAAGTGGCTTAGGTTAAATAAGGAGCCTTTTGAATGTCAGACAGTATTGCGGGACAACCTGCAGCCAGACCAGACAAGGGGTGTGCGGGGTATTGAGTGAGTGATATTCAATTCGGCCAGGGTTCATGGGATTCAGGTGATGCTGCTCGAAAGAGGTGGTGATTAGTGTGGTTGTAGTTTAGGGAGGTGGTGATGTCTAAAGTATATATCACCAGTCTAGATTATCTATCACCACTCTGGAGCGCATACATCACACTTAGGTTGTGTAAGATCTACTTAGCGCTAATTCATTGTGTTGACTGGAGGAATGAAGTAGATACAAAGCACCGAGTGTTCCGCCATCAGTGCATAGCCAGAGTCTTCTCTTCTTTTGGGAAATGCTTGGATGAGGCTGGCCGACGGAGCAGTCCTGTGTTTTCCTGCCTGCTTCAATTCAAAGATTGTAACTTATAATGTCTCTTTGAGTCAGAGGGTTCCAATAATAAACGCAGCCTCTGGGTACAGATATTCCACTGCTTTGAAAACCCCTCTCTGGACATGGATATAAACTCATTGAACAATATACCCCATAGTTCAGCCGCTGAAGGGAAACCGCGGTGGTTCTCCGAGTACAGTTAATGGGGATCCGCTGAGAACATGCAGCAGTACCCCAGAGATGCAGGCCGCTCTAGCCAACCTGCCTTCGCTTCCCAAAGAAGTCGTGATTTAGCTATTTTGAAGCGGAAAGTACTAGTTCAGTATTAGATACGGAACACGTACATGTCTCATGCACTGATCCGTGATGGCTATCGGAGAAATAAAGCCCCAAACAGACTTGGGTAGACTACTCTACTGGCTGCTACCTCGTGTGACGTCGATAACATGACTCCACTTCACTACGCACTCGCAAGCTCCCCACAATTTCATCCGAGAAGTCTGGCTGTCGATCCCAGAAACCGCCCCGCACTTCGTGATAATTAATGCCGAGATATGGTCAATCCTCTCAAGGGATTACATACCTCTTGCAGCCATAAATAACCTGGAGCCGCTTCAGCCTACGAGAAGATGGAGCCTAGATTCTGGTCAGAGACGGTCTGCTTGTGAAATCCAGTCCACAAAAACTGAGGCTAAACCAACATGAGAGCCTTATATGTCGTACAAAGTGGCGCGGTAGCATTGTATACTCTTCTTGCAGCCATAGCAGTATCTGCCTCTGGCGTCGACTCCGGCTTTGTTAACCCGGATGTCGTTTACCGTCCCAAATTTCGCTATTGGTGTGTTTTTCGCTACCCTCGGGCTGTGAGGTACTGACAAGAAGCAGGCTACCTGATGCAAGTGTCCCTGCCGACGTCGTCCAAGAGGATATCGCCCGTATCGCTGAAGCTGGGGGCGGTGGCATCGAACTGCTGCCCTTCTACTTGTATGGCCTTCCGACAGCACAGGGCATGAACGCTACACCGCCCTCAGACTGGAATGTATATGGGTTCGGCACACCTGCTTTCAACGATCTGTTCCAGGCTGCTCTGAATGGCTCGAAGGAAAGTAAGGTCCGTATGGACTTTGCGATAGGAGCAAACCAAGGACAGGGTGTCCCTGCGGTTCCAGGAACACCGGGGCTGGCAGTCCAACTAGTAAGTATTTCTTCATTTCACCGTTCCAAGGATTGGCCACATAATAACGGCCAAGTCAAGATGCTGGGAAGCACATCTGTGCACGCTGGTCAACGTTATTCTTCCACAGTTCCGCCGCCAGCCGAATTGTCATCGGTGTTGCAATCGGGCTTGACATTTATGCACCCTCTAGAGGATTTCGGCACGCCTAACCTGACTGCTGTCATTGCGTACCAAGTGCTTAATGGTAACACCATGTAGATGAATATTCTCTCATTATCTAACGCTGTGCAGTCTCTTCAAGCGGCGGTTCGAACATTGTAGCGCTGGACCCACTCTCGTTTGTTGATCTGTCTGGCAAAGTGAAGGATGGTCTACTAGACTGGACAGCACCGTTGGGCAATTCAACTTGGCGCGTCTTCAGCTTCTGGGTCAAGAATACCAACCAACGCAGCTGCACAGGCGGCCACGATGCGACCACTGTTATTGGTAATGGTTCTTGGATTGTTGACCATTTTGATGCCATGGGAGCGCGATTGATCACCGATTTTTGGGATCAGCATATTTTGAGTAACGAACAAACCTTGACTTTTCTGCAAGAAGTGGGACAATATGGTACGGTGAGCTCCTTTCTTTTTCACAAGAACGCCACTGATGACTTTGTAGCTTGGGAGGACAGTATGGAGATGCTCTCATCGTTATACTGGACACCGAGTCTATTGACCAGGTTTGAGCAGGACCGTGGGTACAGCGCTCTTCCATGTCTTCCAGCTCTTTTCCAGCCGCAGAATAACTGGAATGCGATTGTGCCGTCGTACAATGAGATGTACACACTCGGAAATCAGAAGGACAGTGCGTGTAATACGGATTATCGTCGGACACTGAATGCCGGATATCAGGACTATATTGCCCATTTCAGTCATTGGACGAACAGAATTGGGATCCAGTATTCCAATCAGCCAGCGTATAACCTGCCGCTTGAAATGGTACGTCTCCTTTACTCACACC
The DNA here is from genome assembly GCA_012656285.1 of Aspergillus fumigatiaffinis. Taxonomy (NCBI): domain Eukaryota; kingdom Fungi; phylum Ascomycota; class Eurotiomycetes; order Eurotiales; family Aspergillaceae; genus Aspergillus; species Aspergillus fumigatiaffinis. Next base: position 27,485 of record JAAAPX010000085.1, read on the forward strand.
GAGATGCCTCTGACCCGTTCAGCTCGGTGATATCCCTCTCTCCGATGCTCCAGAATGTGAGTCGCTAGGCTTTGGTGATAACGTCGATGCATATCGCCAATTCAGTGGGCCCGCTCATATCAGTAATCGCAACGTCATCTCGAATGAAATGGGGGCAGTGAACAAGCCAGCCTATATGCTCACAATACCAGAGCTTCTATATTCCATCAAACGAGCCTGGTCCGGGGGTGTCAACATGGTCGTCCTGCACGGGTACACCTATTCTGGCAATTATCCCAATACGACATGGCCTGGATATACGACCTTCGGCTTTAGGTTCACCGAGATGTGGAATCAAATCCAACCTGCTTGGATTCATATGAAGGACTACCTTGATTATATCTCGCGGAATCAATTTGTATTGCAGCAGGGCCGTCCACAGATCGATTTGGCGCTGTATCTGTACGAGACCCCGTGGCGTGCCGTAGACCTGCTTCATTCGAACAATATGACTGCTGCTGGTAGGCTCTCATTGATGAGTTCCACGATGGAGCTGACATTTATTGACAGGCTATACTCACGATTACGTTGCGCCCGATAACCTCGTTCCACCGCAGGTTACTGTTCGAGCAAAAGTCCTTGCTCCGGACGGACCAAGCTATAAGGCCCTGGTTTTTGCCTCGCCCAAATTTAACATATCTACTTTCAATCTTGTTCGGGAAGATGTGGCGGCACGAGTGGTAGAGTTTGCTCAAAAAGGACTACCCGTGGTATTTGTTGGTGGCCTACCGCAGGTGACATCAAATACTCAGGCTGGTCAAATTGTGGAGGACGGGTGGCGTAAGATACGAAACTTGCCATCCGTCCAGTTTATTTCCTCACTTGCAGATCTCCCTGGTGCCCTGAGTAAGGTAGGGGTCACGCCAAACGTTTTGCCAAGCTGTACTACTGGTACACTGCGCGTGGTGAAGCGGTCCAGACCCGAAGACAAGGTAAATTATGTCTTTCTGTATAACGATCAGATCGTCTCCACCTCATGCCAAATCAGCCTCCAAGACCATGGAGCGAGAACACCGTACCTTCTCAATGCTTGGACTAGGGAGAAAAAGATGATCGGCTTTAAGAGAAGGTCCGCAGTGATCACGGTTTCTCTACAGTTCGCGCCAAATGAGACGAGCATTCTAAGTCTCGAGAAGAGCGGCAGTAGTGATCCTACAAACTTGACCATGCTTGCAAGCAGCAGTACGTCAAGGCGATACAGCATAGCTAACCTGACACGTTGGGACCTGTCGATCGAAGACTTTCACGCTCCACGCCGCCGTTCTCAAGTCCAAACAGCCATCACATCGCATAACTTCTCCAACATCGCCCTCAGACCATGGAGCGCTATCTCTCCTGCATTGGCCAACGTGGGAGGCATCGGTCGATACTCGACGAGCTTCACAGTACCGAATGTCCCTCGCATACAGGGCAAGCTATCGCTAGGTCCGATCATTCACACTGCTCGCGTTTATATCGGAGGACGGAGGCTTCCTCCAATTGACCCAGTCAACCCAGTCATTGACATATCCTCGTACATCAGTCCCAGTCAGACATATAAAATTATAGTGGAAGTGACAACTCCATTGTTCAATCGGATCAAGACGGATGCAAACCAAACTAAGATCGCTGGGTCGACAGCAGGAGACCTACAGCCGCTGTATGCTAGTACGCCGTATCAGGAGTACGGTTTGATGGGGCCGGTGGTGATGATTTGGAGCATTAGCAAATGAGTCACGCACTGCTAAACAGTCGAAGAAATCGGAGTGGCTGTCCGATGTTTGACTGAGAGTCCCTCTTACCTTAGACCTGTGGAGCCAATGATGCGCCGCATGTACGAGACTACGAGTACGAGAATACGAAGGCGAACTCGGATGGAAACATTCCTGCACTGATTCTCTGTAACTGGCCATTGGCGGTTTGGATCCAGTACCGGTAGTCGAGAACATCCATTCGACCATGCAGGCCACTGCATTCTGTACTCTAGTGAGAAGCCGAACTTCTTGCCTCGTCCGCTCGATTCTTAATGTAAGTCTGCGAACTATCATTACGTGCTCTTCGTCTGAAAGTAGACACTGCGTCCAAGCAGAGACTCAGGTGTATTTACAAGCACCGAGCACTTCATCTTACCCAAAAGCCATCTTTCGCGTTCCTTAGCACTATGCCAAATTGCAAATTTGCGACAGAAATCAATTTTCAATTTTCCAGGCAGCTCATTCCTCACCTCAGCATGTAGAACCCTCCGGCCTGCAGGAAACTGCAGAGACCCTGAATTCTGCCCTACTTTACCCTAGAAAGGAAGCTGATTACAATAACAAAGACGTCTACTGTAATGGAAGCGTGTGGGCCTTAGGGCTCATTAGGCAACACTCAGAGATCGCGTGGATGTGTTGTTGAAGCGAACGCTTCAGCAGGAGCCTCCTATCTCTTTGCATCCTAGAACCGCCTCTCCTAAAGGGAAGTGGGATTTCGGCTCATCTGCGTCAGTGAAATTATTGAGTCTACGCGAAATATTTTAAGCAATAAATAATGAGGCCAATATGCAACGCTCGCTGGAACGCTTGTATAACATCATTCGGCCCCATGCCGCGACCTAATCTGCATTTACCTAGAGGAATAGAGCGCTGGGCGCTAACCACCTTCCATACCCTCGTCCGTCAACATGCGATGTCTATTGGTTATGCTTACCTGAGAGGGTCTATAGAATAGTATATGTCTGTAAGCACCATTAATCAATGCATTTGGCTTGCGGTGGTGTACAATAAGTCTATACCATTACTGTGCAGGGAGGGACTTGCTTCTCGGGCCCAGTGGAACTTGTGCTTCGCTACTTACTGCACAGATTGGCAGAAATAGTATCCAGCATTTCGTAGGTTTTTAGATGCACCCTAGAGCCTAAAGGCACCCGGGAATTCGGCTCCTCTGTCAGTAAAGTCATTTGTGGACGGCTCTGGGGCTCGAGCAAGCTGGAGACTTACCAGTTGATGCACACTTCTGTTTGGTTTTGGTTGTAGGTTTTAGCTAACATGAAGAATAGCAGTTGCAACAAGCAAGCCAAGCGCTTGAGCGATCAAACAGCCGGGTATATGTACCAGCTTTGGTCAAATATAGAGAAAGTTCAACGGGCCATATATATATTTTTGTAACTTCCTCGTGAGATACTCTGAGACAACCATCTATATCTGGTGTGAGAATGGTGGCACGCCCTGGATATCACAACCATACAATGGGTTCTTCAGGAACATTCAATCCAAACTTATCCGTCATATCTCCAGCTCAAAAAGCGTATGTATAAGTAAGTTACTCAGACTAACGACTAACATTACAGGCTTGGGAAATCAACATTCAATCACATATCAGGAAGCTAACATTTCGCCCAGACTCGACAGCCACCTTCGATCTCCATCACAAGTCACCTACCTCTACATCAGAGGAAGCGTTGCAAACTAACAGAGAGCTTATTTGAGTTCACCCTCTCCAACGCAGCGCTTGACTGGATAAGTATCACTCAGACAAGTCGTCACCACGCCCTTCACCCAGTTCAGCGTTGCGTCATTATAGGTATAAGTCTCGTCGGTGAATGAATCTGCCTGGTAGTACTCAAACTGTCCGCTGCCAGGCGAGCCAGTGAAGACATAACCTCTTTTGCGGTGCGTCAAAGGATTGCTCACTATCGCTCCCCATTTGTTTTTTGGGATGGTCATGGTCACGGTGCCAGTGAGGGTGCTAGTTTTTGTGTACTGGTAGTTCGTGGTCACGCCGACTTGGAGGAATTCCTCGACAGTTGCAGTGAAGGAAGTTCCGACCGAGATGCTGTTGGCGATCATTTGGCCTCCTGCCATGGCGACGGTGGCGTCAGCTTGGTTGGCGTGGACGATGGTGGACATGGGAATGTCCCAGCCTAGAAACTCCTGATCAGGAAGCGGGATAATGATTTGGGGGTCTCCCCGCTTCTGCAGGCCGTTGAAGTTGGCGGATTTGAGGGACCGCGGGAAGTTGTCGGTGGGAGTCTCGAGAAAGGCGCCATTGAGGTGAGAGGCGAGGTCCGTTTTCTCGATGGTTTTGGTAGTCCCATCAGCGAGGAGCAGGATCGCCTTGTCGGTATCGACATGGTCGGTAGGAAGAGCCGCAGCGAGAGCGCAGCTGGCATACAAGGCTGTGAAGAGCACGAAAGGGAGATTCATTTTATGCGTTATCAGATGTGACTTTTGTAGACTTGGGACGAAGATGTAAAGATACAACATAAAGAATAGGAGGAAGAACCGGCCCATATAGCACGAAGCCGAGGATTGTGATCTGAGATATACGCCGTGCTAGCAGATCTGTATTCCAGTACATGTACGCCCAGGTCCCCTACAAACACTGTGTCTTACGCGCTGAACCGATTGTTCGGAGTTGTATAGGATTATCATGGTCGAGCTAGAGGGATTCCCCGAAGAATGACCGACGCTGAATATTTGAGGCATATTAAGGCCGAAGGATCAAATCCTGACCCTTAATACGCAAAGAGGCTGGCCTGGGCGAACAGATTGGCCAACAATAACTCGCCATGAACACAGGGTGGTCCCTTTTGAGTTCCGTCAAAAAGATCAGCTGTGGACCCTGCGCCTTCATCCTGTCACGTCCCATCAGAGAATATCATTGGTCAGCCCAGAAGGACACAACGGCTGCGGGCTGCTGATCTTTGCCAATAGGAGGAGAATTGGACTTGTCGGAACTTTATTGACGAGCGAGTTCCGACCTCAGTGCGACCATATGACGTCGAGACGGTCCAAACGTGCGATTTGCGGCACTCGCCAAGAGTAATGACAGAGACCCGCGGCTTCACGCCGAAACGGAGACTGGGAACCCTTATTTGTCATTCATTATAGTGTAGCTCCGTTGTCGATCACACTCGGGGCCGTCCCGTCGTATGGTGCCGTCTGACTCCGATAGGATGATAGACGAGAGTTTCGTCCCGTTCAACGGCCATCGGGGCCAAGTTACTACCTGTCAGAGAGTGAAACAGACACCAGGCTGCAGTCCTCTACCCTGCATTGCCTTCATCATACCATCAGTCTCCGTTATGAAACTTCTGGGCGAAATTGTCTCAGTGCTCGCTGAAGCCGTACGGGGTATCTTCGGGCTCATCAATTCATACGACTTTACTATCACTAGGTCCAGAGGACTTTGTCGAGGATCATGCGCACTGTTGATGCTCGTGATTCTTTCCACGGGCCTTTAAGTACCTGCCGACTTTGCTGAGGAATAGAAGCCATAGAAGTCATACACATTCTCAGTCCTATACACTTCTTCACACGCTTTTATTGTCTGATATACCCGTCAACCATGAAGGTCTCTATCTCTCTCATTGTTGCTACCCTAGCCGCTAGGTCTGTTGCGACATGTCCTTGTGAGAGAGGCCATACTAACAGCTGGAAGTGCTTTCGCGGACTTACACTACACTGGTATCTGTGTTGACAATCCTGCCAAGGGTGTGGTACGTTGCATCCCTGGTCTACTTTGAAGGTCCAGGGTAGTTTAACTAACAATGGATAGACTGTTTACAACAAACAAGCAACGGAAAAGGCATGCGCGGCGTATAAGAAGCGCAACACGGGAGATGCACAGTGGGATAGATGTCCGGACTGTACACTCAAGAGCGATCACGATATCCTGTTTTATTGCCAGACGGCGGCACAGCACATTGGGGGAGATGAGTTGGAGTATTACTGCAAGCAGAATGGGGCGAGCAGCAGTGTAGCTTGGTGAAGGGAGCTGTTGAACAATATTGCTGGAATTGCGCTTCCGTATTACGGATATCGGAGAATAGGAGAAGTCAACAGGGATCGAAGAGTAACAGGATGAAGAGCTGTATATAATGCCTCCTGTTAGCTAATCCTGACTTTCACAAACATCTTTCAGTTTTTGGCGAGCGGCTTCCCATGGCCTGCGGGCGCGATGATCTGATGGGCCGCAAACGCAATCTCAAATGTATCCCGGGCAGTACGCACCCTTCCCTGGCGCTCATAGAGCATCCAAAGGGTAGCAAACTCCACAGCCTCGAGAGATCATCAGCGCCCGACGCCTTCTGCTTCGCGTCGACCGGAGAGATGTTAAGGCCTGTCCACTTCGACGTACTCTTCCTGCCACGAGCACCGAACAGGTATAGGAGCTTACGGAAGACTCACTTATCACGATTCCATCCTCAACCTCGTCCGTCGACGGAGAGTCCCAAAACATGCAAAGCTGGCTCCAACACGAGCCATGACATCTGGATCAACCATCTTCATTACGCGTCTAGCTGTTTGTTGCTAGAAAGGAAGATCATCTAACGTGCACTATTTTTATTATACGAAGAACTAGTTAGGGCGAGCTATTGCGTCGTTATAGGTTATACGCTACTTTATGACTACTCATACAGAGCTTCTTGCGCTTGGCGGTATAGCCCGGTGCACCCAGAAACGGATATTTCAGTAGTTTTTCTACTTACAAGTCGCACTAAAATCGAGGGCCATCAGAAACCGAGTAGCTTACAGCTTGAATAGCGCGTGGGGTGGCGTTTGGAGTAGTAGGCACAACTGCATGGTATTCGAAGTCAAATTACACGTTGAGAGCAGCTAGTGTTGTCCAATTTTGCTACTGTACATCCGTTCGTGATACATTTGAAGCTCCTGGAAATGTACAGTGCCTGCTTCTGGGAGCAAGACATTATGTTCACAGGAGCTTCCTAGCGGACTGTGCCCGGGAACATTACTGTGAGTCGCGGGGCCAAATGAACCCGTTCTAGGGAGGACAGAAGTCGCAGACGCCTTCTCGGGTAAAGGAGTTGTTGGGAGGCGGTGGGTACTGGAACTCCCCATGCTCAAGCAGGACTGGTACTCTGCGTGCTACTTGCAGAAGGGTATGGAGGTCTTTATGTTGATGTGTTGATACCAGCTATCGAACTGCTACTGACTGGTGCTCTAGCAACGCAATTTGACAACCCCTCCTGATGTTGTATCAGAAACCAAGGAAATTGTAGGATAGCATATAGATGCTGTTGCTTGTACAAGTGAAGGATAGTCAGGTAAGTTAAAAGAACTGGGGATGGGATACCATTTAACAGATCGCTGGCTGCGGTGAGCAGGTATTGTGGAGGCTTATTGAGCGACCCGGTGTGCTGCAGACGTCCATCATGAAGTGTCTTCCCATAATCATATTGGATTACGCCGCCAGAGGTCGCAGTTGGCATGCTAACAACCACATCACCAAGGCGAATATCAGCGCTTTTGCTGGTTACCCCGCCCCCGATCCTTACCATCAACCCAAATCGAAGAGAAAGGAATGTCACCAACACGTGAGCAAGCACAGTTGCCGCAGACGTGGTTCCGTAAACACCTGGTCGGGAGACATGCCACCACCACATTGAGATAGCACGGGGTTTTCAAAATCCTAGGACATTGAAACGCAAGTCGTCATGGAGCACAGGCCATCCTCACTCAGATTGTGGCTTCGAAGCCCCTCAGTCCCTTCTTTTTACCCCCAATTTAGCTAGTACCTGATTGGTCTCACCTCCAGACTTGTGATGACTCATAAGCCTAGCCAATTTGGCACTAAATGCGAGTATCACGTGCCTTGCCGCCAGTGCCCGTAGGTCGTGCTTAAGCTTGGTGACGCACCATCTCACCTTTAACTGAGGGTCCCTATGTTTGGCAACAATACGCCCGACTAGAAAGCTCTCTTCCTGGAGGAAACAGAAGGGCGGGAACAAGACGATCAACACAGAAGGGCTATACACTGTATCCAACCCGTAATTTTTACTGGATCTATCGTGCCTTCCACAGCCTTCTCTCGGTCATTGAAAGTCGAAACACCGTCTATCCACACCAGGCACAACACTGCCACGAACTGGGAAATATAAGAAGGACAAACGTCCGCAGCACTCTCTTACACCTTCGTTCACAAAGCACCACATCCTAACAACAAGAAATATAATCCCTTGCGACGTTGGAACACAGCTATTCTTATCGCTAGCCATTATGAACAATTCAAGTCTGCACGAAGCCATCATCTCCTCGTTTCTAACGAACCAGCGTCCTCCGACTATCAGCGAGATTGCCACCCGTTTCCAATGCAATGAGTTGACAGCGCGGAAGGGTCTACAAGCTTTGGCAGACTACCACGGCGTTGTGCTTCACCCACACTCTGACGAGGTCTGGGTTGCCCACCCGTTTTCAGCAGCACCCACGACCTGTGTTGTTTCCTCGGGCGAGCGGAAATGGTGGGGAAACTGCGCCTGGTGCTCGCTTGGGGTGATGCATCTCGCTGGCCCCAACGCGACTCTCAAGACAAGGCTTGGTGCTATCGGCGACGAAGTGTCTATCACTGTCGAGAACGGGGAGCTGGTAGACAAAGATTACGTCATACACTTTCCAATCCCCATGAGGAACGCCTGGGACAACGTCATTTATACCTGCTCGGTCATGTTACTGTTCCGCAACGAAGCTGAGGTGGACGAGTGGTGTTCCATTAGGGGTATCCCTAAAGGAGATGTACAGCCAATTGAGCAAATTTGGGATTTTGCTACCGAATGGTATGGACGCCACGCCGACGCGAACTGGACGAAGTGGTCATTGCGCGACGCGGTAGAGATTTTTCGCCGTCATAACCTTACTGGTCCAATTTGGTCAATTAGGGACACCGCAGAGCACTTTTAAGCGCCAGAGCATGATGAGGACAATTATACTGCCTACACGCCGGTATGCTCATGGAAACTACGCGCCTTCTGTCAGTCCATCTGTTTGTTCATGGTCAAGGCGTCTTTGATGATGACTGGTATCACCCGATACAAGGATGGAGGACCTCCCAGAGCTGGCCAATTTTTTTTATTTTTTATTTTTTGGGGGGGTGGAGGGGTGGTTGGGGTTGGGGTTGGCTTGAAATCGCTTACTTGATCCCTCAAGAAACGATAAGTCGATAAGTTTTTACGGCAAAAGTTTATTTTTATGGTCGGTGTCTCTAATCATAGCTGCAGCCTTCAGCTAACGGAGGACAGTTCTTCAGGGACAAGGCATTGTGAGCATGTTGTCGAACCTCGGTAGAGAGGAGCGGAGATCAGGTGTTCCTTAAAGACATTCAGAGCGTTTTGGAGTACTTCGTAGCAGAGAATTTCTCGGAGGCCATCATGGAGGGCCATCCTTGCTCGGATTGTGGCTTCGAAGCCCCAGAGTCCCTTGTTTTCACGCCTAATTTAGCTAGTACCGCCACTTTCCCATTCGATTCCAACGCGTTCAATTCGAATCTATCCAAGACAACCAAAATAGAATATTATTTGATTAGATCTAGCTAGGATTACGTGTAGGGCATCTAACTCTTGTATGCCCTATAATAAAGCAATTTGAACACTTTCGTGGCGCGCATTTTGGTGGTTCTAAAGGTAAAGGTGCAGAATCAATGGATGGACCCCCATCTTGCTTATTTCTTGCCTGGGCTAGCTTCCTGAATGCAGAGTCCTTTATTAGGAGTCATCTGGCATCTAGATCTCTTTGATTTCTACTTCTCCTTCTCATTGGCTGTGTGTAGATTATGATTTTCCTTTACTAGAAGGGCTGCACTATGTATAGCCATCTTACAACAGAAGATTCAGAAGATGAGAAAAATCAGACAGCTCTCGTGCCAAAGGGCGGCCTGCCTGTCCCATTTGTGATGCAGTTGAACAGTACAGGTTTTGGCGGCGGTGATTCAGGAACAGTGTCTCTGGTCTTTGTGAACACAATTGCGGAGGAGTAAACGGCTCTCTAGCCGCCACCATCACATAATATGACCAACCAGTGACTTTTTATTATGATAGTCATGTTTGAAGTAATATTGGCCTTTGGAACAACACTTTCTGTGTTCGATGTCAAAAGGTACTCTCAGTAGGGATAATTGACCAGACCCGCAGTGCAAGTTCCACTAGATTTCGGTTTTTCCCACTGAAGGACCCCACTACGGCGCTGATAACTAGTCATAAGTCATAACCAGGGAAAAGATTATCAAATTCTTAAGGCTTAGAGGCAGCTAATCCACCCATCTGTGCTGTCTGAATGGGGAAATCTAGAATAAACATTACCTCTAGGTGCCCGTGGTTGAATCTATAGTGCTGAACCATGGGAATAGAACTAAACTCACCGCCGCCCTAACACATAAACAGCCGCAAACTCAGCCGCAAAGTACGTAGGGGGGATTGGTTACTGTATTTCGGATTCCAGCCTTTTAGACTTTGAGATATCCTTCGGCATTGGACCACAGAACCACCCGATTTTATTTTCGCCTATAAGTTTCTTCTGGCGCCGTAGTTGAATCCTGGAGATCTATCATAAGGACGCTCTCTACTCGCTGATTTGGGGCCGTGGTCGAATCGGATGCTACATTGAGTGGTGAATCGCCCGCTAGTAGTTGGGCGATAGGTCCAGTGAGTTAAGAACTGGAAGTCTGCGCTGCAGAATATCCATCGCGCATATGAGGAGTACTATTCAAGGTATGCCGGACGAAAGGCCGTCCGATCATTTAATCCTAAGTGGAACATGCTTGAATTCGAACACCATGGCTTACTCTTGAGTATATGGAATGGCATCTCCTTTGATTCTTTGGCTTACATTGCAAGTTTATATTTTTCTTGAAAACTGGATTGGCTTGCTGCTCGCCCTTACAAAGTAGACTTGGATTGCTGGCTTACTTTTCAACATTGCTGTGCAATAATGGGTCTAGAGTCTAGACCACGTTCCATGGCGCAACCGACACGGAATAGGATTATTCCGGTTCTGCTTGACGTCATAAAAGTAGTCAATTTGTTGGCTTGGGACCCGCGTAGTAAATGGCTGGGTAGATGCTGATTTTGTCAACACCAGACGCCACATTGCGTTTTACCATCGCTGGGTTGGTTCAAGATAGCCATCAAAATGATGTAACCTTTGGGACCAAGTGTACCTCCATATTTAGAGAATACGGAAGGATTGAGCCCGAGCTATATAGACATCCTCATTACAAAGGTTTTAACAAGACAATTAACTGTCAGTAATATTTTACTCGCAATTAACAGAACGCCCACTGAAACTCTCAACGTGTTGCTCCTTTAGTACATTATCATGCGGGTGTCTTGTGGTTCTCTAATTACTTTGCTTGCAATAACTTTTATTGGAAGAGTATTTGCGGGTTGCGAATGCTTTTGGGAGGGGACAGCACCTTTTTGCGATGAAACCTGCCCTGCTGGAACGACCAGCACCCACCGCTACAGCAACAGTGGCGGCGGCGCTTTGTGTTGGACTGGCCGAAAACAGCAGTGCATGCGCTGTGGTCCAAATATAAAAGATAAGCCCTGCTGCATACCAAAGCACACGTGTACACAGTGTGTAGGGCCCGTGATGATATGCCATGACATGGCCTCTGATATCCCTCCAATTAAATGTGGAAGTTACATCTGCGGCCTATGCACAGGGTCGACATCAAACCCCTGCCCATCTGGAATTAAACAATGGGAAGCTCCGACCCTACATAACGAACTATAGTTTGCACATACTGCATTATCTGCATTATCCCATACCCTTATGGGTAGGTGTTCTCCTCTAACTTCCCTTACTGGCTTCATATTGTAACCGAATGACTGAATCGTTTTTGCTTACTATTGAGTTAGATACTGGAAGATATTGGGCTATGTGTCTTGTTCTTTTGGATTCGGAAGGTGACCAATTCGGGGCGGTATTCTGCTTTGCTGGGCTATAATTAATTTGAAGGGGGAAAAGTTTGAATCAAGGCTTGGGGAAATAACTATACAGGCTTGCTTAAGAATCGCAAGAATAACTCTGATTTGCCGGGGTTAGGGCCAAGTTTTCCATAACAGACATTTGCGCGTAGGCTCCAGACCGAAATTACAGCTTACCCGATTGGAGGGATCTGCTTCTCACCTAGTGTTTCTTCCGGTTGTGTTCCAGAGGAAGATTGATTGTTCTTATTCTCCTCTGGAAATCTAATTTGCTGGTTTGTGTCAAGGGCCCCAGAGCTTAAACCTAACCTGAAAGGGAAACTGCTAGTGAGGATGAACATGAACGATCTGTGTGAGCGGGAGATGATGACCCGTCAGAATGGTCGAACGCTGAATCTCAAAACAAGAACAGGCATATCTTATCCAAGAGAAGTACTCCGTAATTGTGTCTCTATTCACCCTCGCTATCCTGGGACGTTATTCATCTACCCGTAATAATCTCCGATATTCCCGGCAGGGGTTTTTTGATGTCTTAAGATGTCTATCGAAAAAGCTGGTAGATCAATCACAAAGGGAAAGTTCGTGTCAAAACAGATAATTAGACGTGAGCTCACTCCAATCACTCCAATCACGCACTGATCATCCGCTCACCCCAGATTACCTGCAGCTAGTCGCTGCCTATCCTGACCAGAGACATACAAAGTAGACGATAGGTTGGAGTGTACTTTGTATTTCAGGATGTGCTTTGCGTCTACATTCTGGACTTCCGTCGCGCGGGGGAAGGTGAGCATGGGAATAATTGAAGACCTGTACATCCAAGCTCCTTGAGCTGAAATATTCATTGTCTTTTATTCTGCCCCCGTCCTCGCCGCCGAAGCTTCCCTAAAGATCGCATAAAGCCTAGGAGGATCCGTCATCGGCAGTCCAACAAGTGGAAGGCAAAACGTCAACGACACCAATGACGAGGAAATACCTTGCTCCGGAAGGGGTTCGAATTTGCCAGGAATCTAATGCGGATTCTCTCTCATAGCTCGGTTGAAAGAGAATGGCCAGATTTACATTTTTAACTTGGAGCTCCTTTCCCGCTCATAAAGCGAACCCCTGCGTCGCCTTGACTTTTAAACACTCTCATCATCAAGCGTTACGCTTGCTCGAAAACAGGCGCAAGAAAACCCACTATGCAGGCGACAGGACACTCCCGGAATCTGGGAGACTCATGATCGGCGATTAATAAATCAGTGGAAGCCCTAATGAATGACCATATCAATTTCCTCAATTTCCGTTGGAAGACTAGCAGAGACATTAGGTTCATACAATTCCAAATTTTTCAACCTCCCTCTTCTTGTCAGGACGAGCCGCTGCAACTCATGCTGTCTGCGAGCATGCTGGCTTCTCTCCAGCAAGGCCGAGGCCGTATCAGGTCAGTTATTACAGGATTTTCTCATCCAGCATTGCAAGCTGTCCTCTGGGCCAGGCTTCTAGAGCACAATGGAGATTCTTGGCAATATCACAAAACTCCAGAATGAGTTACAGTCCAGAGATGACGAGCTGACAAGATCAGAGAAGAAATGGTCGAGCAAATGGCAACGAAAGCCAATGAAAATGAAAAGGTTAAGTAGAAAGAGATCATTAGTGCAGGTAGATTCTCTGCAGAGAGCAATTAGGACCAAGGAAAGGAACTTATTAAGCAAAAGACCCTACAAGGCAATCTAGTCCTTCAGGTTGAAAAGCTCCAATCAGAGCATGTACAAAAAGCATCAGGTCTAACAGAGGGTCAGAAGGATATTAATTATTTATAACAGAATCTGAAACATAAGGATATAATCATTAAAAAGATAAAGTCAGCTAGTTCTGAACTTAAAAAAGCCTTATTAATAGCAAAGGAGAAAGTAAAGGTATTAAAGGATAGGAAATCATCTTTATAAAAGTCACTGAAAGCTAAGGAACTTTTCACCTATATAACTTAGTAAGCCTTTACTACTCTCTAACCGCTTTCTCTAGATGCTCTTTATCTATTCCTAAAAATATGGTTTATATAATATCACGTGTAGATACAAGCTCTTAGGGCGAGTAGATAATTTAGTAAAGAATAAATGAGACAGGAATAGAAAAACTTTATCTTTTAAACTACAGGGCTCTCAGCCTATTTAATAGCAGGCAGATAAGTAGCCTAGTGTGCGTTTTAGTAAAGTTGTCCTTCATCACCACTCATAAGCCCTCATCCAGGTTGGTGATGAAAAGTAATAAAGTCCTCACCCACATCACATCACCAGCACCCATGCTAAAAACATAAGATCGCTTTTGAAGTATTTACCGCGTTCAATATGTGGCTTAGTACAGCTGAGCGGACAGGAAGCCCTGTTTCCCACACCCTATGGTTATATGTGCTAGTTTGGAGGTAAGGCTTCCTTATACAGTGCATTTGACTAAATATTATACTGAAAGCGATGTGGTTCTACAGGAATGGAACAATATCCTAACGGGTGAACCTGTATCAAGCCTAGAGAGACAAGCTCATATGGCAAATTAACATAGCCTGGATAGCGGTTACCACGCAGTAGCTGCCCAATTATCTCCCAGAAGTTGCAATGATCCTCCGGAATGGCGTGATGATTATCGATCATGCTGCTGCTAACAGTTCCCAGACAGCCCAGGTGGCCCACACCACCCGCCATCCTGCGGCATACCAAAAGGGTTGGATGGTATATTCATTCTCCTGCAGCGCGCTCCACGTGTACAGCGCAGCAAGACTAGCATTGTAGAATGCAAAGCAGGAGCCCACGATCTGACCAACTTTGGAGTGACGAATATGATAGTCTCGCAACAACCAAGTGCTCAGCACATACGGGAAGAAGGAGACGCCCGTCACCCGCATCCAGAACCGAGTCAAGGGATGAGCCAGCTCGTTGCGGTTGGGTATGACAATCGGCGAGACGAACAGAAAGGCGAAAGCGTCGAATCCTTGCACTGCTAAAGCAGAGCCGTACATGAGGCGAACGGACAGAGGCTGGAAGTGACTCTGTGGCGATTAGCAGCAGGCAGTTCATGTAGAAGGTAACCTACCATGATTTATGATGTCGGATTCTTTAACCCGTTATTCTGAGGTCGTGTTCCTGCGTCGAACGGTTGAGGAAGTTTCTTGAAGATTAGTGAGCAGTTGAGGAGGTCGGATCTGCAGGACAAGTTTCCCGCTTGTCTTGCCGCCACCTCGTATATCTAGCGTGTGACCTTCGTATCCCTTGAACACAGGGCTGTTAACGTACTTGTCGACAATTTTCATATAAATGCATCTTCGATACCCCGAGCTAAGCTTTGTCCGGAGCTGTTAATTCCGAAGACGGAGGCTTCTGCATAAAGATGCCCACCCATGGACGGCCCTGCCGAGGTCAATGGACGGATGTTCAGACATGGCACTGCAGCAATGTTGATATTTTACTACGTACTACCAGTATATCCAATAATGACATGGTGTATAAGTGATAGAACGACAATTTAACCTAGTAAATGTGTTATCCTAACACATAGTGTAGTACAGCAGTATAGTGCACGATACTATCAAGCCTTATACACAATTCGAAGATCAAGGTCACCCCTATCCATTCTGTCTTCAGTATATTCTCCATATCCCGGAAAACGCAGCTTAAGCAGTTCAATCCCATCACCGGGGATAGCACCAGCAGCAGATCCCATCTTGCGCTTTGCGTCAACGAGGGTCCGGAGATCATCGGCTTCAAGAAAGACCTTGTATGGGGACTCTTCACCACTGCCGAGCTTCCGTATGGTGTAGGTTAACCCATGCAAGAGTGAGTACTGGCTTACGAAAACAGTATCTTTGCGATCGTAGCCGTAATACTTCGCGCGGTGCATGTAGCCGTCAAACATATCCTGCTGTAGCTAATCCGGGGTTGAGCGCTCATTAATATTTGCGCAAGCATGAAAACTCAACTTACAGATTTAATGGTGAGTCTCAGGTCGCGCTTGCCCAGGTGGATATCCTCGTCACCACAGGCTGTGAACACGTACTCGATCCCGACTTGGATCATGCCTCCGAATATCAATTCGTGGATCATAATCGTCTCCCGATTGCCCTGGTAAACCCGTTGTTCCACATAGATCCTGGGATCGGGGTGCATCTCATCTCTCTCAGCAATGAAAGCAGTCAATCTCACGTAGCGGCCCCTGTCGTAAGTTGCATCCGGATTAAGAATTTCCGTCTCGTCTGGTACGTGCAATATCATCAGTCCCTCTGCTTAATCACTCACCGCGAAATGACCGAGTTATAGGCCTTAGGACTTCCCTACCAGTAAAAAACACTTTCCTGAACCTGTACCCCGGGACCTCATTTCGCTCACGGCTTTGATCCTGGCTCCGGGTGAATATCGTGAGGGGACAGTCCCGATTGAGGCCGTATTCTTTGACCATGTTCTCGATAGGACCTCTGCAGATCGACATGCCGAAAATGCATTTCTGTGGCGTCCTTACGTTGATCCTGCTCTGGCTTCTAGGAGGCGAGTTTGATGGGGACATGCCCTTCATCACTCGAGTTGTCGATCCTTTGCTGTGCAAGAGAATATTGTCGTCCTCGTCCACATCGTGGATACTCGCTGGTTCTGGGGCAGTTTTCATGTTGGAGTTCAATTTGCAGAGGGCTTCTGTCCGGTGGCAGTAATATGCCTGGTATTCTTAAAGACTTGGTGGGAAAGTTAGGGGATTTTACGTTCTGAGGGGTCGTTTCCAACATTGGTGCGAGTCAGGCTATTCCGGGTTGTAGCGGGGCAGTGCCGGACTAAATGCTGCAAGTGACTGCGCCGCAGAAATAACCCTGTTTGGAAATAACTACACTACTTTGTAAACTTTTGTAAAACTTCCATACAACAGTCAAGAGTGACGTCCTCGCCTGTTTCCTCATGATCACGCAGGACATTGCCCCAGTGGTCAGGTTGGCAGAGACCAGGACGGAAGACATAATTAGGTGCATCTCAAACTATCACTCGATCAAGTGTATACGGTTTATCCGAGGCAATGACATCTCTACTAATTGAGAGCGCGTCAATGCTGCAGGAGAGGTCGAACAAAAAGGTGGCGGTAATATCCTATGAAAAATGCGCAGACCTACAGGTGTAGTTCCTTTCGGTTCTATGCCTAGTGTGAATCTGATAGCCAAGAACAATTCCCTTTTCCCAACCGCCACATTCTCATTGCTCGAGATACTTCGAGCGAAACGAATCGACGATCAAATCAGCAAACCCCTCCACGGTGCCTGCTTTGGCAATCGCTGTCAAGGGGAGGTTCATATTGAGATAGCGGCGGGACCAGTTGCGGAACTCCACAGTCATCAAGGAATCAATAGGCAGAGCAGCCACCTGCGCATAGTCTCGTCCGCGGGCAAAGTTCGAATATTCCTGTATGCTCCTGACAACCTCCCTCACGATTCGTTTCGGCAGTGCTGGGTCTCTCAGCCGGTCCGGATTCTTTAATGCCGCCAATGCCTGTTGCAGGCCCTCTACTGCGTCCAGGTTCTTCGAGAGGGGCCGTTTGCTGATGTCTAAATTAGCGTACACGCTGAATCTTGCATCGCGTCCCCAGAGTGGGCGAACGGAGGGGTCTGCCAGAGATTTTGTGCTACTCATGCCCACGATAACATCGTTTCGGACGCGCAGAATGTCGTCCCGTAGCTCGTTCGCCGGCGCGCTAGATGGTTGACCCTCAAGCATGGCAATCTCAAATGCATCAAGCACCTCCTGTTCGCTGAGGAGGCGAACATGGGCTGCGTACATCCTGTCTCGCAACTTCTGGTCCTGGATCGCTAGATGGCCTACCTCGCCCACACCCCCCAGATTCACGACGGAGGCGGGAAGACCGGCGCGGAGTCGGTACTGTGCAAAGGATGCCAAAAACGCATTGGCGGACGAGTAGTTGACCTGGCCAGCATTTCCCATGACGCCGGTAACAGATCCACAGACGACGAAAAATTGAAGACGGCTATCGTATCCTTTTAATGCTTCATGAAGATTCCAAGTGCCCGCCACTTTGGCGGAGAGACCTTCCTTCCAGTCAGAGTGCGCCATATCTGGGATAAAGTGGTCCTTTGTCAGGTTAGCAACCCGTTTAATTTGTCTGGTTCTGTAGGCATTGAACTTACCCGAAGCACCATTGACAGTTGCAGCACGCCTCCAATGGGCCGACTGCTGCGTTGGATTGCGCCCTTGACATCGTCGAGTACTCCGACATCTCCTTGAATCATGACTGCGCTGCATCCCTGTGCCTCCAATTCACACCGGAACGCTTGATCCTGTTCGGACTTTCCTGCTGACCTGGACAGGAATATGAAGTGACGAGCGCCGCGCTCTACCATCATGGTTGCCAGAGCTCGTCCTACTCCTCCGAGACCTCCGACGAGAAGATAGGAGACATCGTCCGGCAGAGCCACCTTCAAACGTGACTTGGAAATGACCACTTCCTTGGGGCGCTCTGGCATCTTTACTACCAGTTTACCCATGTGATGACCCAGTTGCATCAGTCGGAAAGCCCCGTGGATATCAGTCGCTTCCACAACTTGCAGCGGCCGCACGGGGTTGATTCGGCCCCGTTCATATAGGGTCATGGCTTGGGCGACAAGTCTAATGCCACGCTTTCGTTAGTTTCATCAAGTTGATGGCATATTCGGGAACGCTGTGAAACACAGGTGGGAAAGCCTCTACCTTGAAACCAAGCCCGGCTTTTCCCCAAGGCGAATGAGATCGACCCCGAAGAAGGCTCTGTTACCGCCAAAGGCCTCCATGTCAAGTGTGCCGTGTTCGAGGAAGTCTCTCTTGCCGATTTCAATCATCTTGCCGAATTCTGCCACGCATTTCCAGGATGCATGCAGTAGCTCCCCAGCCAGCGAGTTTAGAACGACATCGACTCCTCGGCCTTGGGTCGCACTCATCAACGCCGGCAGAAAAGAACCGTCGCGCGAGTTGAAAATTCGCTGGCGCGGAATCCCCAGATTGTGGACCAGATAGTCTGCCTTTGCTTCGCTTCCTGCCGTGGCATATATCTATACATCAGGTTGTTAGAGTCAACTACTTTCGACGATTTATCAGTGATCTAGATTCAAAGGCATACCTCGGCACCGATCATCTGGCACACTTGAATAGCAGCCAGCCCGACCCCTCCGCATGCCGCGTGGATCAATACAGACTAGACATATCAGTTGAGCTACTGCACAGTGGAGTTGAACTTCACCATACCTGTCCCTTCTCTAGCCGTGCAATATCCATAAGACAATAAAGTGCAGTTCCGAAAACAACAGCAAGGGACGCGCCCTCTTCAAGCGACATGGATGGTGATATAGACACGCACCGGGAGGAGGGCACGATAGCCCGAGTGCGAAACAGTCCAGGCTGGGCGACAACGACTCTGTCACCAGGGTGTAACTCTGCAATGTTCTTGCCGCATCGTCGGATGATTCCGCTTGCCTCAATCCCTAGCTGGCCCTTGTGCTCTAGAAACCCCATTGAAATCATTATATCCTGATGAGAAGCGTCAGTGGAAATCTCTCAATTTTTCCAGAATATGATTTATTTCACATACACGGAAATTGAGTCCAACATATTTTATATCCACCTCAACATCGTCTGGCCCCAGAGGCTGTGGTTCATCTTCACACCAACAAAGAGATTGAATCGACCCGTAGGCCTTAATATCAATTTTGACAGAAGCGTTCGGTAATGGTTCCCGACGAACTCGATCTTCCAACTGAGTCCATCGGAAGCGTGGAATATATACCTGGCCCCCCTGCAATGCGAATTCGTATTCGGGATCACGCAAGCCGGTCTGGCAATCCAGCTGCGAGAAAAACTTTTCAGTGACCTTCACCAGTGCCGCTGCTGCCGAAGCATGGAACTCTTCGATCTGCACTGTTCCAAAATGCAATTCTTGTTCCTGACGGGCCGTGCGAGACACCCCCATAACAATCGCGAAGTCGGGATGCTGGCAAGTGAGCTCGACGGATGGCATTACCCAAAGAATCCGGGGCGAGGCGGCGACGAGTGACTGGAATGATTTCCAGTTCGTCTCACTAATATCCTTGAAGAATGGCTTTTCAACATCTAGCAGCGATACAATGCGCTGTTTGTTTGTGAAGTCAGCGCTCAGGGTCCAACGCTGGGTTTGATAACCCATTCTCTCGAATTGTGCTTCCACATTGCAGATCCAGGCGTTATTATGGACCAGGCTCGGACAAAGAAGGTAGATGAGCTCGGTATGGTCCACAATCGGATGCGGCAGACGAGCAGTCAGGTTGCAATAAGGGTGTTCGCCATGCGTACCCTGGATTTGATCGAATCCGGCCTGCAGGAGTGTTTGCACCCATTGGTTGCGACAAGGTGATACACCCCAGGATTCCACTTCTTCGTTACCCACGAGACCCTGTAAGCACTGTCAGTCGCTACTCTTCAGCAAGAGGTTTCAGAAGCAGGAATTACTTACCCTGATGTATCCCATCATAGAAAGCACTGAAAAAGGTAGCCATTAGATGACGTTTCAAGCGGCAAAGGTGTCTAAGGACGAGCAGTCACTCACCAGCATTCGGTATATGAATCAGAATTCGGCCTCCCGGCACAAGAAGCCTTTTAATATTTTGAAGAACAGTTTGCAGCTGAGGAGTCGGAACGTTTGGCTGGGAAAGATGTTAGCAACCCGGAATGCCGTATGGATCTAAAATAAACACGACAGACATTTGACACTATAACCAAGTCATACGCTCCCTTTTCAAAGCCTTGCTGGCAGGGATCCGTTGTTATATCGAGGTTCTTGAAATCCACCGACTTGAACTCTTTGAGGCGTTCGTGTACGGCTGAGCTGATATCTTTCGTGCTCGTGTATGTATACTTTGAGTAGAACGGGAGAGTTTCAGAATTGAGATGCTCAAGAACCTGAGGGGATACCACTCCCTTTCCCTCGGCGATATGAAGGATCCGTAACAAGGGGTTGGAGTGTCGGAGAAGGCCAAGCCAGTCAGACAGATCCCTCATCGACGCAACCAAGCTTTCACACTGCCATATCTGCTCCTGTATGGCAGCCGGAAAAGCCGACGGTGGAAGCGATCCATCGACGATAGCCCGGACGGATTCCAAGATCCACTTGCTGAGTGAGGAAATGAATTGCGACTTGATTGTTCGGAGCTCCTCATCCAGAGCGGCCCGCTGGCGCTGTAATGCTTCCTCCGAGAACTTGAGCCACGATGCAGCTTCAGAGACTTCGCAAAAAGCTCCTCGCTGGATTTCTGCAATTTGAGTGCTGATAAACTTCTGGTATTGTTCTAACGATGGTGAAAATTGTGTCACATCGGCAATCCGTCGATGTATCTGAATAATAGACAGAGCGGACAGTTTGGCAATCAGAGCAAAGCCAGCTTCAGTAGACTGTGAGTAGCGTAGCGGTAGCTGTTGCTCGTTCAGGAAATCAATATCAGGGCGCCATTCTGCGTGTGATGCTAAAGGAATGTCTGCCTCGTCGACTGCCCTCATACGGCTGTCAAGCGGGGCAACCGTGACGTCCACCATTGAAAGTACTCGCTTGATAGATGGGTCTTGTTGCTCCATAGCCATCAACTGCACATCCCCGTTACCCAGTTCGGCTGTGCGATTGCTGATCGTCGCTTCCGCTCTCATGAGTTCGTGACCCAAACCGAGTTGAACCTCTCCCACAAACATGGGCACATAGAGTCTGGTCATGTGCACTGCTCTGCCCTTGCATGCAGCTACGGTGAATAATTGCAGACACTCATCGATTACCGTCGGATGGACAGCCTTACCATCTTGGCGGCCGCGAATCGAAGCCGCAGCCACACATCTTGAAGGGTCGGCAGTGATGTCTTGTAGTCCTCGGAAAGTAGGCCCATAATTCAATCCCACCTTCTCCAGCGTCCGATACCATAGATCGGATAAAACGCGCCGAGGGAAGTCTTGTGGCACACGTAGTTCGGAATCAACCTTGTTGACGCCGGATTTCGCTCGACCAAAGGCATGTCTGATCCACTCGGTCCCGTTATACGACATTATGGCGAACTCATACCATTCAGATTCTACGCGATCATTGACTCTGACGTGTCTTGCGGTTGTAAGAAGCTCGATAGGGTCTGACCGTGGCAGGATCAACGGAACTTGCATGGAAAGATTTTGAATGGTGCACTCGTTGTTGTTCGAGAGCTGGCGCATGGCTTCGTGAATCATGGCAATGTACCCGGCGCACGGAAATACAACCTCCCCCGACACACGATGATCCAACAGCCATGGCACGTTTCTGGTCTCCAGCACGTTCCTCCATCCCGGCTCGAGATCACTTGCCTCCAGCATTCGCGAACCCAAGAGCTCATGATTCGGATGCGCGCGGAACCGCCAGTTACGGCTCAGACGACTTTCCTGCCAGTTTAAGCTCTTCCTGTCCCAGGGATATGCAGGCAGGTTGGTAACGACGTCTCCTTTCCCATTTAGAGCCTGAAAGTTCACGGGGTGCCCATGGAGATACAGCTGGCCCGCTGTCTTGAGTAGGCAGCACGTCTCGCTCTCTGACTTGATGATGGTCGGAAGATAGACACTGTCACTCGACTTATGTGTGAAAATTTGGCGGAGCGGCCCCGAAAGGACGGAATGAGATCCGATCTCGAGGAAGATCTTTCTGAGCTCAGGACTCTCGGCCAGAACACCATCCACCGCAGTCGAAAACAGAACAGGGAGTTCAAGGTTTTTCCGCCAATGCCCTGCATCGAGGGCAGCCGGTTCTGATATCACCTTGCCAGTGGCAGTTGAGTACATGGGCAGCATTGACTCATTGTGTTCGAGAAAGGGGGCGACTTGTGACTCGAGAAGAGCTGCGGCCGGCCGCATGTCCGCTGTTGATTTCATTAGCTATTTCCAGGTAACAAAGGGTGACAAGAAATGTTAAGCTCACGCGAATGGTACGCCACAGGTACTGGAACATATCGTATAAATGTTTCTGGCCTGTCCGCCTTGATCCTGTCCACCACTGAGGCCAACCTTGTCTTATCCCCGGATAGGTTAACGCTCTCGAGGCTATTCTCGCATGCGACAACCACCCCTTCAGAAAGATAGGGCTTGACGGACGCTTCACCCATCCCAACGGCTACCATACCACCTGAGAAAGGAGCGTTGGACACGCATTGTCCACGTAGGTATGCTAGGATGATAGCCGTACGAAGTGAAATGGCATTCGCCGCATACGCCGCAATCACCTCGCCGCTAGAGTGGCCTACAACGGCTGACGGAGAGATTCCCCAGTCCTTGAGAAGGTTGACTAAGGAAATTTGAATGGCAGCGGAGAGTGTCTGGGAAATCTCCGGAATGTCGATTTGACTGAGCCCTGGCGGCTTTCGTAGCTGGTCTGTTATGGTTAGCTTTGGATACCTTTCGCTCCATATAAGTCGTTGGACGTAGGGGATAAGAGTGAATGCGACGACAACCATACCTTCTATACTCCATGCCGGAGGAGACTGTAGCTGTTGCAGGATCTGGTCCATGAGTTGTATATCTCGCTGAAAGCTGGGGAATGTTCGAATGAGCTCGGCCCCCATTCCAGCCCACTGAGCTCCCTGTCCACTGAAGGCGAATACCAATGAAAGGGATAGCGATGTGTCGGAAACATGGCATGATTGGACTTCCCCGCCAAGGATCTCGCCGTCACTGTTGACAATAGTAAACGACCGATGAGACAGGTGATCACGACGAACCCCAAGTGTATATGCGACGTCGGCCAGAGCCTGCGGTCTAAGAGCCAAGTAAGATCTAATTGCATCCATTCGGGCGTCCAAGGCTGTCTTGCTATGGGCGGAGCAGACCAGAAGTCGAGGAGCCAGTCCTCGCCTTGGCTCCTGTTTGGGTTCTACAGATACGATGCTTGATGCGGATTCCAGGATAGCCTTCAACGGGAGGTTAGTAGGGTGCTGCTACATGTTTGTTCGTCGGCACATAAGTCTGTTCGTGACTTACATGAGCGTTGGCTCCGCCTACACCGAAGCCGTTGACGCTGACTCGTTCCTTTCGGTTCTCGGGCCACGGGGTGGGCTCAACTGGAACTTTGAGTCGCCCTTCCTGGAAGGGAACTGTAGGATACGTTAGTGCTCAAAATCTGACACAACAGAAACCGGCTGGCTCTTACTGTAAGGGTTCGGTTGTCGGAAATGCATATTCGGGGGAATCAGCCGATGCTCCAGAGCCAGAACAGCCTTAATAACGGCGGTAAGGCCAGAGGCGCCCTCGGCATGACCAAAGTTTGTTTTCACCTTGACCGGGTTAGTGGAATCCCTAAGACGGCATCACAACATGGCTTTGTGCTAACCGATCCGATATGAACCCCGTGCGGGTGAAAAGTCTGAGCAATCGCCGTAGCCTCTACCATGTCTCCCCGTCTGGTGCCGGTGCCATGGCACTCCACAAAAGCCGTTTCTGCGATGCTGTCGATCTGCGCTCGCTCGTAGGCCTTTCTAATAAGCCGCTCTTGACCGGCAATATCTGGTGCGAAAATCTTTGCCGTTCTGCCGTCATAGTTGGCCGATGTGGCGCGGATAACGGCGCGGATAGGATCGCCGTCTGCTATTGCCTTGTCCAGAGTCTTAATATAGACAGCATTTACAGCTTCGCCGCGCGCATAGCCATTCGCGTTCGCGTCAAATGTCTTGCACAGCCCATCAGGTGAGAGGACCATGTTGTCGGACAATGTCACGCTCATGGAAGGGGTGAGAAGCATGTTGGTTCCGGCCACAATGGCGGATGAGCAGCTGCCCGTTTGAAGTGCCTGGCAGGCTTCATGGAGAGCGCTCAAAGAGGAAGAGCAAGCTGTCGCTATGGTCATGCTACACTTTCATTTAGCCAGGTACTGCACCGAGAGGCTTTTCTTCAACGTGGGTGGCTCGACGCGATTTACCTTGGTCCCTTTAAGTCGAACTCAAATGACACCCGATTTGACAGTGCAAACCCTCCGTTGGCGAAGACATGGGTACGAGGAATGACTTGGGTCTCCTTTGCAGTCAATTCATGCCAGTCCTCCCCAAATACACCGACGTAGCATCCAATATCCTTGCCGCGCCACCCGGTCTGTCCCGCATTTTCCATACACTCCCAGATGACTTCGAACAATAACCTCTGCTGAGGATCTAGTTCGCTCGTATCAAATCCCGGAATCAATTGAAGGAAGTTCGTGTCGGCCTTCTCCAAGTAGTCATCCTCGAGGAAATATCCGCGCCTCGTTCTCACGGACTGAGGCTTATCCGGGTCGTAGAATGCGTCGATATTATAGCGAGTTTTGGGGACTTCGGAGGAGCAATCCTTCTGGTCGATGAGAACATCCCAGAAATCATCCGCAGTGCGTACCCCGCCGGGCAGGCGCATCCCCATTCCGACAATCGCAATCGGTGGGGGAGCGCCTGCCTTGACGGAGGCGGCTTCTGCAGTGGACGATGCCATGGTATGAGCGTGCTTATTCAGAGAATATGTCAACTCGAACTGCTTCTGTTCCCCGGGTCCTGTTTCTCTTCACTTGCGATTATTCGAATGTCAAGCTTGACGTTTACCGTCAATATGTGTAACAATGACTCGGTACTCAGCAATCACAGCAGTCCCCCGGAAATTCTCCTCCAAAATGTAACCTCGGATCTGAGAAACAAGTGCAGAGAATTGAAGAAATTGACTGTGGGAACTGATCACAGGGATGCTCTTTTGTCATTGACCCTGTCATCCCCTTTGCATGATCTGGTCATCTGGCTGTTACGCCATTGGATTCTAGTAGCTGATCAGTCTGCGGGTCTCCTAACAGATATTCATAGGCCTCCTTGCATGGAGCATAAAGAATGCTACAACCTGACCTCTCCTTAAGCTAGGGGCCTCCCTTACTGCTACATATCTACACTGCACGCTACTATACATTCCTTTATGCTAGGTGTCGACAGATAATATGTAAACTAGCATTGGAGGTAGGGGGAGTAATGAATGGATATGAAGCATGCCCGTCGCGAGGGGATAGCTCTCGTAACTACAAGCTATCCAAGATAAATTTATTCAGGCTGAAGCTAATTCAGTAGTAAAAGATAAATGTATCCTATTTATAGATCTTCTAAGATAATATATACTTAGGAGCTATTAATTATTAGGTGCTTACCGAGTACTTAGAAAGTAGCCTTAGGAGGTATAAACTAGGTAATACCTGAGATTCATAAATAGTTGCTAGTTGATTTTAAAAACCTCTTTTCCTGGGACTCGGGGGATTGTCCCGGCGCGGGCCGCAACTACAGTACAAGACCCGAATCAAAATACTAGTAAAACGGGGGTCAGAAAGGCAGCCTAGATTTGAAACGACGGAAATTTAAAATAGCATGTCTAGACGGCACAATTGATACAGCCCGGACTCGGACGACATAAGCTGAGAGGCATCAATGATGAAAACAGATCAATGGAACAGGTTTGGATAAGTATCAGCTAGCACCCGGTTTTGAGAAATATGTAGATCTGCACATAGTGGAATGCTCAGTCTGCTGGACGTCACCGGACATCCGTATGCCATCAAATCAAGGGCATTATAAAGAGTGCCTTCTTCGCAGTGGTAGACTCCAACCAACAAAAGGTCATAACCTAGAAACCTCAGAACTATCTTTTGGGTCGGACACAATTTCGTTTCGAAATGTTGCTGAAGAATCTTGCCGGCTACCTTGCTCTCGGCGCTTCCTGCGCGTTGGCAGCCACCAACATAGCGGAGGCCATCTCCGACATGGACAACCTCGCCAGGGCAATCGGAGACGCGAGGGACTCGCTGCAGAACTACCAAGGAGGCGTCTCTGGTGCCCTCGACACCGCCGGCGCCGTCAACAACGCAAAACTCGCTGCCAGAACCGCTCGAGAGAACCTCGCTGGGAGCGGCGGTTTTACTCCTGACGAAGCGGCCCAGTACTACGAGGCTTACACTAAAATGTCCCCAGTTCTACTTGATGCATTGACAGTTGCCAAGGACAAGGTACGTAGGACTCCGTGTTTGGTACACAATCTTCCGACTCTAAGTGATTACAGGCGCCTCTTTACAATGAGGCTGGAGTGGGTCTGCAAGCCCGGGAGTCCGTGCAGGATTTGCACAGTGAGAAGAAGATGTTTGAGGAGCAGGCAAACCAACAGATTCCCCAGGAGACGATGGGCAAGGCTGCTCCGTCCATTGAGCAGATTAGCAAGGCCTTTGAAGAGGCGGAAGCTGCATTCCTGTGAGGGTTTTCCTTGTCTTCGTCTTGGCGGTATTTTGGCAGGCAGGGAGGGCGAGTAGTCTCAGCAGTAATCGGAGGATTGCAGTGTGGGGCTCGGCTCAAGATATGTTTGCTTACCACGGTCCGTAGCTAACTTTAAGTAGCTAGCATAATTTTAATTTGAATTGACTTCTATCAGGTAAGCTGAACTGTGGCTGGACTTGTCATTTGGGAGGTGCTGAAAGGGGGAGACTTAAGCCCTAAGGAATGATACACTCATTCCCCGCGAGTCCAATATATCAGACATATTTGAGTCCTGTCACTCGGGTAACCGTTCCACTTCTTGCTAAATCGGCTACAATCTACGGAGTACTGCCTTGGCTTCCAAGTTTCTCAGAGTATGCCGCTACGGCGGCCCTAATAGGCTCACATAACAGACAGGCACGACGCGCATACCCCACGCGGCCAAAAACACAGTTAACCCTGCACAGATAGGGAAACTTGAATATAAGTTACTCAAGGACCTGCGTAAACGTTACATCCTGGATGATTTTGCCCACCTCACTTTAGTCTTTCATTTCAATTCTCATTTCAATTCTCACTCTCGGCTTTAATTCATCGTTTACTCGACTCCAACCATGCAATTCGTGCTTCTTTTGTCGCTTGGGCTCGCCTTCGGTGCACCTCTCCCATTCAGTACTAGCAAGAGCATACAACGTCGCGACGTGGTGAGTAAAATTACCTTCTCCAACAGAATGGTTCTGAACTTTCGGGAACACTGACAACCCTCCTAGGATGTAAGGATCAAACTATCAAAAAGGACAGTCTCAACAGACTTGACTAACGAGAATGCGCCCGGTTAAAGCCGGTATAAATCTTGTCTCTCGACAATTGACTTAGACCCCAGCTGACCGAATCTGTCTAGTTTGTGCGTTGAATTAGAATATTCCTCATTAAGAGATTGAATTGCTGATCATCCGATAGGTTGTGCGTTATGTCCTCGACGGATAATCAAAACAAACCATTGACTAATCTGAGCGAACCACCAGGATGTACGAGCGACATATCCCCTTCTTTGAGCAGCTGCTACATGTGTCAGCTCTAACAGGAATAACTCAGGTGGTGAGTAAAACATGACTCTTCTTATCATACTCTTACTCACGTAACTCGCAGCTTGTACGTAACTCCTATATATGATAGGCTTGCTGAGGAAACGTGCTCACGTGTTTATAAAGGCTGTAAGTGGCAAGACTAAATAGACTGGCCTAAAAATTCCCGCTGACATCTTGACTTGCACAGGTTGTACGTTCATCATGCGCCATTATGACCGCCATGGCAACCATCCGTAGGTATTCAGAGACATAACTAACCTAGACCTGCAGGGCGTATGATCTCTAAAGATGCTGAATACTTTGATGATCCTCTATTGACAGGCATCTAGTTTGTAAGTAGCCACCTGCTTATATGAGCTCTGGTCCGATGCTAACAGCACTTCTAGCATGTATGATCTGATTCTGGTATCATTTGAGGGTCGGCTTCTACGATGACTAACGTGTACTCAAAGGATGTACGAAATCAGTTCCCAAGGCTTACTGACTGATCACCGGAGTCTCTGATTGTGTCGTTAGATTGTATGGCATCTCGTCATTTGGCTACCGTTAGACCTGACTGACATGAAAGTATAGCTTGTACGGAATTGAGCCTCTCGCTTTCTGGGTTATTGATGCAACAGCGCTGAACGACAGGTTTTTAGAAAGTAAGCCACTCTGACAAAGAAAGGCCGATTGTAATGTTAGCTGACCGACGGTGACTCCTAGGATGTACGACCTCCGCTACTAGATGCGAAACAGCGAACTAACAGCGCGGATCCGACAGGTGGTATGTTCGCATATTTCGAATGCGGCTGATCTTCCAACACACGCTGATTACATTCGAAATCAAGAAAGTATGTCATAGCATTCTACCTAATCACAATTGACCGAGTTTTGAGCTGACAGGGCCATAGCTTGTAGGAAACTCTTTCCAACGAATACAGTAACTCTCTGTCAATTAACTTGCTTGGTGTGATAGAGTGTATGAACCTTGCTCCTTGCAAAAGTTGACTGAGATGTATGATGTGACTGAGACGAAATTAGTTTGTGAGCAGGTCCATTCTCTAACCATTGGTGATAGTGCTGACTTGACATTCTAGGACGTAAGATTCATCCATGAGACACTGTTATTTGAAATCTCAGTAAACTGACAGCGCCATGGCTGAATATCACAGTGTGTATGTTTATCACCCTACAGTTATGTGTTCTTGGGTTAATCATAGTCGATCCTCGAATCCACAGATTGTGAGTCACTTCTCTCCCTCTATCTTATGGGAATTGACTGAACACTAACATTAGTACTCCTCTAGGTTGTGAGTACATTCTATCGGGCTGCACAGCAAATCCGATTACGCATCAGTGGTCAACTAACATGCCATCCCAGAATGTATGCTATACTTGTTGATTCTTATAGAAAACGTGAAACATACTGACACAGATACAGTGCCAAGAGACCGCCACCAAACTCAGGCCAAAGGAAGGTAAAAATAAGTCTGGCACCACTCATCACTAATACGGGTAATAGGTTCCTCGACCATCCAACCAGACTCAGGCTCATCATTAGCAGTACGGAAGTCCGACTTTGTGGTGCTGCAGGCACCATTCATCGCATTGATAAGGTAAGGTATACCTGTCGGGCCTTAGTACAGGTTTTCGCCCATGGGGTTTTCCCTGTACTCTAGTGTGAATACAAAGGCCTGAATCAAAGTATGGAATCAATCCCCTGCTATTCCAATCTATTCTCATTGTATTATCTCGTATGTAATCTGTATTTGCGATGAAAACCTATGTAGTACACCGTCTCCACCAATATCATGTAGTCCCTATCCTCTGCAAGGTCACAACTAAACAGTCAACCTTTTTTGGAATTAGAAGGATGTCAGTAGTCAAAAGCCAATCATGAACTATGTGTGAGATAAGGTCTGGGGAACATCTGAGTGGCTCCTGAAATATAAACTTTCTTATGCTTTTAGATAGCATATTATTACACAGAGGAGAAGATAGTAGGGAAATTACTAGTGATGGTGGAATCTCATATCGTTCTGTGCTTTCCAACATCCACCTTCCTCTGTTCATCTCATCTACCTGTAGTTGAGGAAAAAATGTTGTCAAATCTTCTTTAGATCACGGAAATCCCTCAGTGCACTGTTGCAAGTAACATATTACCCCTGCACTCGGCGTACCTTAAGCACTGTCGGCCTAGTCTTGCGCGGCAATGATCTGTCAAGTATGCGTGAAAATCCTAATACCAGCCACGACATCCGCCACGAAATCACCACCTGGAGCAGGACACTCAAAAGCCCAGAACACGTGTGGCAAACCTTGGTAATAATCCAGTTTTACAGAAACTCTGCAGGAGGCAAGGTTAAAATGAACAAACATCCATAGGCAGGCACTAAAGCAGGTGGCAAACATACCCAGCTGCCTTCAAGGCGTCGTGGAGGATAAGGCCGTCGTCTCGCAGTGGATCAATCCCACAGACTGCAAGGTAGGTCGGAGGGAACTGGTGTAAATCCGCCTCCGCATTGAGAACGTAGACGTCTGGGTCGCCGGGCGGCGCCTGTATTGCTTCTGTAGCCACCCTAGTCAACGAAAAGGTCGGCGTGTCAATGCAAAGGCGTCACCAACTGTAGAAATGGGTCATGGCTTGCTTCGTGATAATGGGACCGTCTCCGAGCTCATCAAAAGCACGGTATTGGGTTGTATAACGCGAAGGAACACCATCTGGGTGAACAACGAACGGAGCAAT
The DNA here is from genome assembly GCA_012656285.1 of Aspergillus fumigatiaffinis. Taxonomy (NCBI): domain Eukaryota; kingdom Fungi; phylum Ascomycota; class Eurotiomycetes; order Eurotiales; family Aspergillaceae; genus Aspergillus; species Aspergillus fumigatiaffinis. Next base: position 58,264 of record JAAAPX010000085.1, read on the forward strand.
GGCTGCGATTCCCTTGACTTCATGTTTCCGGCCAAGCACGATCAATCGGCGTGCCAGTGCCAGAGCGAGGCTACCTCCTGCACTCTGACCAACAGTAAAGTAACACCCACGGTCACCGTTCAAAGTACTCGCGTTGTTGTATGCCTGGAATGTAAGCAAAACTTAACTGTGAGAGTTGAGATGGTGAGGTAAGTTGTGCAAACTCACCCAATTCCAAGCCTTGAACGCATCATCCAGCTGAGCGGGGGCCTTGTGCTCCGGTGCAAGCCTATAGCTCACCGAGATGACAATACAAGGCAGGCGTTCGGCTAGAAGCCTGCAGAAGGTGTCCTCAGAGTCTAAATCACCACAGCAAAACCCGCCCCCGTGGAAGTATAATCCGACAGGGAGTGGGTTGGATCCTGCTTGACCGGCTGTGGGCGTGTAACTTCTCACAGTGAGGTTGGGATTGATCTTTATGTCTTCTGTGTGCGCAGTCAGTGGGATCACATCTTATCTAGTTCGAAAATTGCTCTTACTGAGGGTAACATTCCGTGAAACGGATCGGGTTGCATTTGCCCTATCCGCGAGTGCCTTATACTGCTCCCGCATAGCAAAGACATCGCCGGTCAGCTGAGGCCGTTGGCCAATGGCATTTTCCACCTAAATAGAGTTAGCGTGTAGCACAGAGGACGTTGCGATGTTGCGCGGGGCAAGAAAGTCATCACCTTTAACCATGACTCTGCTATCAACGAATCCATCGCGCAAACACGGTGAGATGTACCTAGGTATCGGTGTAGGTAGGTCTTGGAGTAAACGGGGCCCGGCTGCGGTTTATTTTACATTTGGATCCTTCATTATTATAGCAAAAGGCGTTAGGACGTTCGTGAGAGCCACTGTGGATCCCTTCTAATGTCGATACAAGCGACGTAGTAACAAGTCATGAGATACATGAGTCAACAGCGATACCGAGGGTAGTTAGTGGACCGAGTCCGATTAATCATCAAGGTTTTGATGCGCCTCGGCCGTCGTCGTGACCAGCCCCTTCGAAGGTCCGAAATAAATGCTAATTTATGAAAGAGGCCGTTTAGTCCCTAGTTCGTGGATAAGATGCAGGGAGACAGTCTTGCCTGCGGCAAAACTAAGGGTCCAAATCCAATGTATGGTGGTTAATAATCGCGTCGCATGACCCTGAATTGCTCGGCACCAAGGTAATTTTGTTGCCCCGCAACTGTTCGAAAGGCTTCCTTTGCCACTTTTGTCTTCTCTATAATCAATTTTCGTCTAGTCATAAAGAAGAAGAAGAAGAGTAGAGTCTTGTCTCTGTTAGCCTAACCTGGCCTCACCTGTCACCCGGCGCGGGACCGCCACTGGGCCCGCAGCGAACCCCAACCACTAATAAACTTACATTGATTCAAGAGCAAGTTATGGTTCAATGAGATGGGCGGTTGGGAATCAACTAACTACCACTCCGAAGTATGAATAATCATAAATGCAGCAGGATATTCTAATCATATTTCACAAAAACCTCGGTTTGAGGAAATTGGATTCTGCTTTTTTGAATATAAAATAGACTATTAAACTACCCCTTCTAGGATCATTGTGAGAAAGCGTCTAGCCGTTGTCACGATGGAAACAAAAACAATGAAAGCAATTGGAGTCGCCAAGTATGGTGCAGTCGACAATTTCGAGTCCCGTGACATTCCGCGACCGGAGAGCCCTACAGGAATGGACATACTTATTCAGGAAGTATTCCGAGATAGCATACCGCCACAATAATCTTGACGTTGCTTAGAGTCAAGGCCTGTTCTGTGAATCCTATCGACACGAAAGTTCGCAAAGGGACTTATGATGACGCCCCAGGTAATGATCCTGCACCTTTTCTATTTTTTATTTTTGGAGACTTTCATGCTTATCAAATAAAGACTACTACAAGTTTGTGCCCACGGATTTCCATGTCATTGGGTATGACGGTGCCGGGACCGTTTTGGAGGTCGGGCCTGAGTGCACAAATGTAAAGCCAGGCGATGATGTCTTCTACGTGAGCTCCACTACTCGCCAAGGCAGTGCTGCAGAATACATCCTAGTTGATGAACGTCTCTGTGCTGAGAAGCCAAAGTCGCTTGACTTCGTGGAAGCCGCTAGTATGGGTCTGACCTTCGGTACAGCATACCAGTCTCTTGTTGACAGGCTGGAGATTAAGCAGAACGAAAACGTTGGTATTCTGATTGTGAGTTTCACTAATGCATTGAGCCTATCTTATAATGGCTATTGCTGCCTTGGTTGCATTTCCAACACACATCTGACCGTTCTAGATCAATGGCGGAGGTGGAGTTGGAAGTGCTGCCATCCAAATCGCCAGGAAAGTTTTGCAACTTCCTGTCGTGATTGCAACTGCATCCCGACCTGAAACCATGGAGTCATGCAGGAAAATGGGTGCCACCCATGTTGTGAATCATAGGGGGGATCTCGAATCCCAAATCAAAGCCATGAACCTGGATGTCCCAATAAGGTCCGCTCCGCCCTCTCTTACCGTCGTGTTCTTTGCATGTCAAATACTGACGCTAGTAATTCCAGGTACGCCTATGTGGTCGCAAGGACGGAGCAATATATCTACCCCCTAGGAAAAATCTGTGCACCCTTCGCCAAAGTTTGCTCAATCGTGCAAGCCAAGTTCGATCTCTATGGGACCGACTTTATGTCAAAGTCGATGACCTTCTCCTGGGACTGGCTAGGCTCGTCAGCCTATCATCGGACGAATCTGGAGAATTATCGCCGAATCTTTGGGACCTTGGCCCGTTGCATAGACGAGGGAAAATTGGTACCAAACCTCAGCAAACGTCTTAAGTTGAATCTTGCTGGACTGAAGGAAGCTCATCGGCTAATCGAGTCTGCAACCACTGTGGGAAAACTTGCTCTAGGGGTAGATGAGCCAGGCGAAGGGGCTCCATTTTCTTAAGGTTGGATTGCTCCGATGAACAAGGCTAAGGCTTCGAAGTGGTGGACGTTATGTGATGGCGCATGCGGATACTTGCGAACTTTCCCGGAGAACCGAGCTGCATGCTTCTTGATTGCGTATACATGCTGCTTTTCTTACAAACTCTCTCGAGTAACCTAAATGGACTGTAAAGGAAATGGTGATTAACCACGTTGCCGCTCTTTGTTTCTGGTAAATATATATATATATATATATATATATATACGAATGATAAGTGAAAAGGACACCAGGAAACAAACCACTCCCTCCCCTTCCCCTTTGTTTAATTTCCAGTTGGACTTCTCCCTGCTCAGGTGACCGGCGCGTAAGACACACTCTAACACATCTCCATTGAATCTATTTTGCGATTTTCGAAATGGGACTTGCTACTACGAAGGCAGAATATGCGGTCAACACATGGACAAAACGATGCTTTTCTGTATCGCTTACTGCCGATTGATTCCTTCTATCGCTTCGTAATGCGTAAGTTATAGTGAGCGATTGGAGAGCCATATTCGTAGGTTACTGCAGCGTTGATATTCCTAACAATATATCCAACTTGATTCCGTATATGTCAGCCAATGAATTGAGTATGATTAGCCACAGGTAAACCAATCCAAATGAAGGAAGCAAATACGACCGCCGTTTCGGCATAATATAAAGCTTGATTTATGTCTTGGCCGATGATTTGAGCAACCTCGGTCGGCTAGAGCGACGTAATCAAAAGCTCAAGGAGGTTCGATGATTTTTGGATTACTCGTCCATTGTAAAACCGAGGTTCGCAAAAGAAACAGGAAGACAATATTGTAACATCCGCCTCTGCTAATTTATTTGTCGTTCTCAAACAGCCAACTCGGGCAATCTTCAATTTCGACTTACACCTGGAACAATCAATATCTTGCAGCAATGGTCCTCGCTCGTGAAACCATTGAGTTCAAAACTTGCGATGGCACTTCGCTCCGGGGATGGTTCTATCCCCAAGGGGAGAAATCGGCCTGTGTGATCATGACCCACGGGGTGCGTACTCCGTGAGATATTGAGATATTGGGTTTTCCTATGAGATTGGCTAATTCTCATCCGTTTGCCACAAATAGCTGGGTGGTGTCCGCCACTATTGGCTCCCGAATTTCGCGGATCGATTCCAGCAAGCCGGGTACAATGTACTCCTCTATGATAATCGGAACTGGGGTGACAGTGATGGACTACCGCGGCAAGAGTCAAACCCGGCCCTTCAACAAGCCGACTACTACGATGCGTTCAATTTCGCAACATCATTCCCTAGTGTGGATGATACTCGCATAGTGTATTGGGGCACGAGTTTCTCTGGAGGAAATGTTCTATACGCAGCTGCTGTGGACAAACGGATCAAAGCTGCTATCGTACAGTGCCCTGCAGTTTCTGGAGAAACGCGATCCTTGGCCTTCAAAGACCGCATCCCGGGCATTCTGAAAGAGCGCGCTCGTATCACTGCAGGATCAGAACCAGAAAGGATTCCGCTTATTGCGGAAAACTTGGCAGCAGCGCAGTCAGGGACCACTACTGCCATGTTTCCCGGAGTTCATGCTTATGAGCAGGTGCGCGGCTCGTACGATTGCGGTGGTCGTTGGGAGAATTTTGTTACAATTCAGACACAGCTCAATATGCTTGCGTTTGAAGGACAGGGTATGGTGCATCGTATCTCGCCGACTCCGCTGTTGATGGTTGTTCCTGGGAATGATATCCTTGTTACCACCGCATCTCAGATGGCCACCTACGAAAAGGCTAGAGAGCCAAAGCAGCTTTTGTATCTTGATGGCGCAGGTCATTTTGATATCTATACCGGAGATTGGTTTGAACAGAACATTAAAGGGCAGATTGAGTTCTTAGGGAAATGGCTTGGCTCTTCTTGAGACGCGACAGGCGCAACGAATTCGGAATTCTCGAAGGTTTCCTGCGCAGAAGAAAATGTGATTCAATTTGTCATTCCTTTTGTTGCAGGTATTATTCTCGCCCCAAAATACATTTAGAGAACTCCCATCAATAACAGAGTACCGTCCTCTTTGGCTTGTCTTATTGCATTTATAACTCGAGACGGTATTTGATCAGAAACCTGCCACGACACAACTATTAATTGATTGAGGCTTGTGGTTACTCTTGACAGCTCGAGATGCGCAAATTTCGAGTGTGCATCATAACGAGAAGGCTGTAAAATCGATCTCAGCCACTGAGCAGTATACCTACGCATATATATACCTGTTGGTAACAGCAAAGTGCATTACTGATACAAACTTCTTAAAAAGGATATCCTCTCATAGTACAATGTCAAGGAATGTGCTCTTGGTTATCCTAAGCTAATACCGAACCATGGTGCACTAATCCAACCCGATGGCTACTCAAGTCAGCAGGGAGACCACGCATAGAATCATTTTTTCACGAGCGTTGCAGCTCCCCATAGCGAGCCGATATTCAATCGAGTGGGATGTAATTCTATCATTTGGGAGAATAATTCCTCGGGAGTGGATGTTTGCCCATCCAGTCGCGCGAAGTCATCCAAATAATCCTTGGTCGCTTGGACGGCATCGGGGGAGAATCCTTTAGATGGGTCACTGTGACCGCCAACGACAATTCTCGGTTCAAGGGCCGCAATCTTACCGAGGGCTGCCACCCATCTCGATCTGGCCTCTGGGGATTTCGACTCGCCAAGGTATGGGTGGGTGTTGTTGTAGACTGCGTCGCCCGCAACAACCAGGCCGATTGCAGGCGCCCAGAGAGCCGTTGTATCATCTGTGTCTGTATGGCCCAGTCTGATCACTTCCAATCGCTCGTTTTCCAACTTGAAGTGGTCTTGCTCCAGGGCGGTGGCCATCACGAGCTTTTCCGGGATCTGACCAGGGAAAAGATCTCTCCAAAAGGCGTCCATCCCTCCGGGAGATATGGCTTCAGCCATGCGGGAGACGGTCTCCGGCGTAGCCACGACTTTTGCCTCTGGAAATTTCTCGAGAAGAGCACCGGTACCATAAAAATGGTCGGCATGGGCATGAGAGACATAGATCGTCGTGAGGTTTTTCCCAGTTGCCACAACCCAGTCTACCAACTCTTTGGCAGCAGCTATGGTTAACTGCGTGTCGACCAGCACCGCATCTTTTTGGCCGAATATCAATGTCGAAGTGGTCGGCACCCACTTGAGATGATCGTGACCCGCTGGGGTGGATCGATTCACGCCGGAACGTCTGCTGGTGAATACTTTGTAGTCGAGACCCATATTGTAGAGAATTGGAGTTGTATCAGCTTTCATTAATGAAGAGGAATTTGACACACGTAATTTACCAATTGTTCTTAGGTCTATATATAATTGCGGGGGATAGTTCCATGGAACTGTTATCCAGAAGTCGGTGAACTTTAAGGTGGGCAGGGATTACTGATCATTGACCTCGGGAACCTGAGAGTCGTTATCTTGACCCACAGTACTTTATAGTTTGTGTGGTCTTCAGAAATTGAAATCTCGGCTTTGTAGTGCATTCCCTGGATTTCGAAGATGTCAAACGACTTGCGCCTCGGTAGTATCATAATCAAGAAATCGCAGAACAGACCCTTCGGCTCACGGCAGTGGCGTCAGCGTAACTAACTATAAGATCCTTGGGAATATCAAGACATTAATCTAGATCAAACAAAGGGAGTTCTCGTTCTATTCCGGGTCTCCTTGCGTTGACTTTGGTTCATCAATCATGCCTGAGTTGGTAAGCTGTGTTTCCGCTCCTACCTGGGATACGTCCGGACCAGAGACTCCAGCTCAACAATTTTTTAAAAAATATGTTGATACAGTTGATTCCTATGGCTTCAACCACGGATCTGGCTTGCGTTTCTATTCCAAAAACGTCATTTTCCACAACCAGAACAATGCCCAGTACAATGGCGGAGACGAGATGTGGGCGTGGATGAAGCGTCTTTTTGGACAATTTGAAAGACTGCGACACGACTTCCACAGCCTCTGGGAAGTCAAAAATGATGATGGTACAACCACCATCATGACCCAGTGGACCCGCAATATCTGGCTTCCTGGAAACAACACCGAAGAGCCGACTGTCAGCGTGCCACTCAGCTGGATCTCTATTATCGGCCCTGCTGACCTCGCCGATGCTGTGGATGGATTGAATTTCAGGGAAGTCTGGCTGTACTGGGATACAGCTTTGCTCGCAAAGTATCTCCCCAAGGAGGCTGTTGTTTTCCAAACACATAATGTTCTACACAAGGCATAAGCAATGACTAGTGAGTAGATCGGGTGAGGAGAGCATCACAGCCGATTAGCTAACACATTGCGAAGGCACAAAGTACCCTTCTCCAAATGCGAGGCTCGGATTATGGGATCATCAGCCCTATTGGTGGGATGCAACAAGTGGTCCTCTGGTGAAGGACATGTGAGGAGGTAGAGTGAGAAGGCAGCTCAGTGGTCTGGGTGTACAGCAGTAGCTAGGTGTTTTTTTCAGACTTTGAATGTATATATTGGAAATACGCAGGCAGAGGCGACAGCCAGACCCAGGACAGCAATACAGTAAGTTTCAAATCTGAAATACTTAATTAACATACTAATTGCCCCTGAAGTTAGTAAGTCATTCCAACAGGCTTTCTTCTCACCGCAAATGATGAAAGGCCACCTCGGAATAGGACCTTGCTCGATGGAGTTGCGAAAGCAGTTGAGGGTGTTCATCTTTCAACAACAAAAAAGAACCTGCATATTTCTATAGCCGAGCATTTCAAAGCAATGATTATTCACCTTCGGAGACAATCACAATCTCATCGAACTGGTGCGAGGACCTTTATGTTACTGGTTCATTCTGTCCACTTTCGCATAAATTGGGGTTTTATTGGTGATCTCCGCAGTCAAGAGGGCGAGAATAGTGTATAGTTTGGCATAACGGGTCACCTGTCGCTGCGGTCTTCTACGGAAACGCACTAGATAGCCGTAGCGCCAGATAGGCCCCGTCCGCGCTCCCTTGTAGGGAGGCAATGTGTCTGCATTGAAATGGTTTCAATGCACAGAGGGAAGGCGGGAGGGACAAATTCGAGGCTTGACTGCTTGAGAGATGAGGAGCTACCGCCAGAGACTAGCAACTGAGACTCTTGTGAGGCAGTTAGGTGTGCGAGAGATGAAGCCCTCAGTAATGTCGGTGCAGATATCACGTGAGGCAAACCCAATAAAACTACTCCCATAATTCTGCCTTACAAGTTCGACGTAAATTTAACAGACCGTAAACATGACCTTCGAGGTATTGGGGGCTAATGATGGAGATTGTGGGGCTGGCTCGCACGATTGGGATACCGAGTGGCTCATGAGATATAAGCTTTTCTTATGGGTTCATTCATATTTATTACACAGAGGAGAAGACGATAAGATATGGCTACCGACAATATTAGTCTTGTGGCTGTTCTCATAAGTTCCCTTCCTCCCTCATTCCCGCCTCCAGGACGGAAGAAGAAATATATATCTTAGCTCGGTAAACTTAGGGTGGTTCACCGTTCGACCACAATGCTAGGATTGCTGTGGGTCACGCAAGACCAACAGACTTCATATCCAGAGGCAGCCTAACATGTTTAATGCGTCTGCAAGATGATAAACTACTCCGGCACTCTTTGTCCATACTGGCTTAAGTCAGAGATAAACATGAAACTGAATGGAGCCAATTGGTCATACGACTTCAATTCCTTCCTACTTAATCTAGAGAGTAGTAATGTCAGGCACATACGACCATAGGGTGTGGAAAACAGGGCTTCCCGTCCGCTCAGCCGTACTTAAGCCACACGCCGGCCGGTTAGTAGTTGGGTGGGTGACCACCAGCGAATCCCGGCTGTTGTATGTTTTTTTTGTTCACCAGTCTTTTCTTCATACGAGACAGTACGACGATCCGCACGTCCGATATATCCGGAGCATAAGTAATCATTCCCCAGTCAAGGTTTAATCTTGGCGAAATTTCCGTACGCTAAGGGGAAAGATCTGCAGAGGCTTGCCAATCTCCTCACTCAGCATCGCAGTGTATTTCTCCATAACACTTGCAATCATGATTCATCAACTTGTGGATTTGCGGATGCAGCAGAGACGAGTAAACCAAGTGCTTTAGAGTCATGTTGGGATACGTGATGTCTCAAATGCGGGAAATAATAGAGAGTGTTATAGCGCCCCATATCCCATATTGATCGGCTACAGTGTAAAAAGCAGTGCCGACTACCGAGTTTGCCGAGCTGGGTTGCATGATTGCATCTTCAAGACAAGCTCATAACTAGCACTGACTAGTTCTATAATTATGCACAGGTTTCCTGGCATATGTCATTGTTCAACATCCACAAAGCAGGAATTGCCCAACTCTTTCCCCACTGATCAACGCGGGGTTGAAATTGCTAAGGATATTCTTGGCTTATGCACCCAATTTCGAGGATAAGGTTGGGATAATACGGTCAAGTACATAGTAGTAGGCCCGAAAAGCGGAAGACTGACACGCATGCTATGTGTTGATGGTCATTTGATTAAGTGGCTGACCAGCTATAAAGAGTTTCTCTTCCATGATGCTAAGCAGCCCAACAAGATTCGACTTTCATTCAGTCCACTTTTCCATTTGCTTAATCTGGCATTAGAAAACGCTTAACCATGGTGGGTGTTATTGACACTGCGTCTGAGACGGCCGAGCCGCCGCGAAGACTTCTCACAACTCTCGTCGATTCTCTTGCCATTGAATGCCCTACGCGACGATTTTGCCTGATCCCCAATGGTACAGAAGTCCACCAAGGCTTCCGTGAAGTGACGATCAATGACCTATGTCGCGCCGTGAATACGATGTCTTGGTGGATTGAGAAGCATCTTGGTAGCTCCGTCAAGGGAGAAACAATTACCTATCTGGGGAGCAACGATATCCGCTATATTATCCTGATGCTTGCTTCACACAAAACAGGCTGTACAGTTAGTCTTCATACACTGGAGATGGAATGATTGACGATTCGAATGTTGCGTAGATCTTGTTTCCTTCCACTCGGCTATCAAATGAAGCATACGATTCGGTGTTCGGAGCGACAAGAACCAAAATGCTGTTATTCAGTCCGGAGAAGCATCACATCGTCTCAGGTTTAACTGAACCAAGCAAGTCGATCAGCTCCCTGGAAGTACCAAGTGTTGCTGAAATGCTGGATGACAATTCGAATGTGAAGCGTTACTCTTTCACTTCGATGTATGAGGAGATGGAGGACAAAACCGCATTCATAATCCACAGCTCCGGAACAACAGGTAAGGTGGATAACTACAACTACTTGTCCGATTTGCTTATGATCCTATTACTTTCCTATAGGTATGCCGAAACCTGTGTCTCTTACCCATGGCTTCCTCGGCACTGTCGACTACAGCGCGCTCATGCCTCGACCGGCTGGCCGCTCACCAGCCTTTTTCCAAGACCTGCTCTCGGCCGATCCCCATCCAAGCGATCTTGCTCTGTCAGTTACACCATACTTCCATTTGATGGGACTTGTGTCGTTATTTGAATCGATATTTCACAACGTCCCCTTCGTGACGATCCCGGACCAGCCATTGTCTGTCAACCTGCTGACAGACGTCATCCGTGCAACGCATCCTACTGCTACCATCCTGCCACCATCGACCCTCGAAGACATTAGCCTGTCCTAGGACGCTCTGGAATGCCTCGGCACCTTAAAATTCGTTTGCTACGGAGGCGCTCCGCTGGCGAAGGAGGTCGGAGACAGGGTAAGCCAGTACACCCAGGTAAGAAACCCAATCGGATCCACCGAGATGGGCATTATCAGCTCCCTTGTCCCGGAGGGAAAAGAAAACTGGGGTTACTTCGAATGGAATCCGACATACGGGATCGATATGCAGCCCGTCGCGGATGATTTATACGAGCTCGTGATCCCTCGTGTGGAGGATTCTCGTCGGATGCATGGGATTTTCCATACTTTTCCAGCTCTGAAAGAGTACAGATCCAAAGATCTCTATGTGCAGCATTCGGAAATCCCCAAGTTGTGGCAATACCGTGGCCGCTTGGACGATGTAATTGTGCTCAGTAACGGAGAGAAGCTGAATCCTGTGACATTGGAGAAGGTTGTCGAAGGTCATCCCTCTGTTCGCCGCGCTCTGGTCTTCGGACAGGGCCGATTCCAGACAGGCCTGCTAATTGAACCCGCGATTGATGATCGTGCTGGGAATATTGATGAACGTATTTTCGTGGAATTGATCTGGCCTTTGGTGCAGATCGCCAACAAAACCGTTCCTCGCTACGGGCAGGTCTTGAAAAACATGATTCACCTTGCTTCCCCCGGAAAGCCATTCAAATTGACGCCGAAGGGCACGACCCAGCGACATGCCGTCAATGCGGACTACGCAGAGGAGATTGACGCAATGTATGCCGCCCAGCAAGACAAACAGCTGGGGGCTGAGCTGCCATCGACCATCGACTTTGAGAGTGTGCATCGCTATGTGCATGAAGTCATTACCGCCCTCACTGGGCGATCTGATATAAAGCCTAGCGATGACCTTTTCGGCTTAGGGCTCGACTCACTCCAGGCGATTCAGCTTAGCAATATCTTGCGAAGCGCAGTCTCGTCTTACAACCCGGGGCTGAGTACGGAAAGCATTACCGTACAGAACGTTTACGCTCGACCCACCACGGAGAAGCTCGCTGGTCTGCTTTTGGACGTACTTCAGGAGCAAGCAGCGACAGCCCCGACAGAATCACGCTCTGAAAGAATCGCCGGCCTAGTGTCCAAGTACATAGGTGATCTCCCGATTCGATCCTTCAACTCCTCGGCTCAACTGCCTCCGCTTTCGACTGTTATACTGACCGGATCAACCGGTTCCCTGGGCACTTACATTCTTTCCGGCCTATTGAACGACCCTAAAGTCGCAAAGGTATACTGTTTCAATCGGGCTGCTGATGCAGGCACTCGCCAGCATGAAGGGTTTGCCGAAAAGGGGCTGGACGCCTCGTCCCTGAAAGACCCCAGCAAGGTCGAATTCCTACACGTGTCCTTCGGAGACAAACACTTTAGTCTTGGTGATGCCATGTACAGCAAGCTGCTGGATACAGTTGACCTGATCATCCACAATGCGTGGAAAGTCAACTTCAATCACCCTGTCTCGTCGTTCGAAGATCCTCATATCAAGGGGGTGCGCGAATTCGTTAATTTCAGCCTTGAGAGCCGCTACAATGCCCACCTTGCCTTTGTCTCCTCAGTGAGCACAATCTCAGCATGGACGCCCTCTTCTGACGAGTCAGCTGTCCCTGAATCGCCAATGGACACTGTGGAAGCCGTGCTGAAGCAAGGATACGGCGAATCAAAGCATGTAGGGGAGAGGATTTGTTTGGAGGCGTCACGGAGATCAGGGGTGCCGACGAGCGTCCTACGCGTGGGACAGATCGCTGGACCGGATAGTCGGTTGGGGTTGTGGAATCCACACGAGTGGCTGCCCTCCGTGGTAAAGACGTCTAAGAGCATGGGGAAAGTACCGGATACGCTGGGTAGTTTTCTCGTGGATTGGATTGCTGTGGTGAGTCTAACCTTGTCGTTAATGGATCGCCAGGCTTAACAAGAATAGGACACTCTGGCCAAGATCACAATCGAGATCCTATTGAGCCGTCGGCGATCACTATTCACACAACCCCATGCCGTTTTCCATTTGACAAACCCATCACGGATTCCCTGGACCTCTCTGATACCTGCCATTCAGGAAAGATATCCTGTGAGCGTGGTGTCCCTCGCGGAATGGGTCAAAGAACTGGAACACATCCGGAATCCTTCCCCCCAGGACCTTGCCGAGAAACCGGCTCTGAAACTTCTATCTTTCTATCAGGCATTAGCTCGCAGTGCGGGTGTGCCAAATGCTGAGATCAGCGTGGAGAATTCTAAGCAAGCTAGCAGAACTATGGCATCACTCGGACCTGTCTCGCTCGCTCAAATGTCCAACTGGCTCAATCAGTGGGATTTTTGAGGTCATCATCTTATGCATTAACATCTAGTCCGTACTTGAAGAAGTATCTCACAAACCTTCTAGCTCTCTGCTCTTACAGCATAGATTAGAGGTTTCATATAGTAATGTCTTAGCGCTGAATATTCTCCCCTGTTCTAGCAGTAAGTAAATAACATGTGGATGTCTTTGGAACCTAGTTATACTTTCCCTCACTCTGATCTAGAATGGATCATTTAATCTTAGAGTCATTATATTTACTGAGCTAATAACTTGAGTATAAGTAGTACTCGTATTCTTTTGATGCCTTCCTATTGGCCTAGCAAATGGGGTTTTGGTCACTGTAGCGCGCCGTAGCTACACACAGCAGTCTCGTATTGACCACGTCCCCGTCCCCATTTCCTTTCCACGATTTATCAGTCAATAATTCATAGAGTCTGAAACATTCAGTTCAACAAAGAATGCCAGGTGCGCGGAGTTCTGGCTGCTTACTTTGCGTCCAGCGTCGCGTGAAGGTCTGTCTTCCAAGAATGGGAGGCCACAACAGCGCTGACATATATATAGTGTGATCAGCGACTTCCAGGCTGTGCGCGGTGTGAGAAATATGGAAAGCCGTGCCCTGGCTATGTCAGGAACTTCAAGTTCAAAGCTGGAAAACCTTATCGTTCTCGACGCGTACCTCGACTCGATGGCTCTGATTCTGAACGGAGCGGTTCTAACAGAGACGAGTATGAGGCAAACAGGGGATCTATGATACCGAGTACTACGGTGTCTGCGCTATCCTCCCCAACGGTCAATGTCATCCAAGGGCTTTCATCGGTAGTCGATGACCTCTCTCAACCTTACTCGTCGACTTCAATCCACATTGTTTCCAAATGGTTCAGCAGTCTTCCGTCTCTCTACGGACGGAACAAAACCCTGGATGCAACCGTCCGATGTTTTACAGCACACCATATTTCGAAAGTGCTGCAGGACGTCCAAATGGCGCGGTATTCTAGATTTGCGTACATCGAGGCTCTGAGCAGCCTTCAAAAGTCTCTAAACGCCCCTTCTGAGCGTCTGTCTGCTGATATCTTCTGCGCGGTGCTACTTCTGTGCATGTACGAGGTAGGCATCTGATTAATCTCCGCCCCAGGGAGAAGCAATGTCGACTGATTAACTTAGCTGTTTGCGAATAACCAAAATCCAGACACGTGGATGAAACATGCAAAGGCTGTGAGTCAGCTAGCGGAGATTCGTGGGCCGAACGCTTACAAGGACCCATTCGATAATACCTTACTCAAAGCTGCAAGAGGATTGGTTGTGGGTGGCCGGCCTTTATGTTCTGAATACGATATGTTACTGACATAGGTACAGGTAATGCACTCTCTCTTCTCTGGGGAACGATGCTTCCTAGCCTCAGAACGCTGGCATGCAATAATGAGGCAGCGCATAAACTCATTCTACTCCGAAGAGCTGGAAGATCTGTTAGAGGAATTCATAGCTCTATTCACACTGGCGCCGAGCCTTGTTCACGCGCTCTATGATATCAAAACATCAGATATGACGAGTCCTGCAACCTGGAAGAAGGCGTCCGAAACCTTGACCCGGATCCTTGAGATGCAGAACAGACTGTTAGAATGGTATAGCCGCTTTTCCCGCATAGCACCACCTCCATACGAAAGGCTGTCATCGAGCAATGATCCAGTATATCCTATTGTTCTGCATTATTCCGATCTGAATATCGCCTCGATGTTCAATTCCTACCATGCATACATGGCTATCATACACGAGGCCCTACGGACCCTTGGTTATCCTGGTGAACATGAAGCTATGGTCGCCTTTTTCCGAGATCAGATCTGCAAGTCAGTGGAATACAACGGTGCCGGCCCCCTAGGGCCGTACAGGATGGGATTTCCGCTACGTGTGGCGTACGAGGCTGCAGACCCCAAAATAAAGGCTTGGATAGAGAACCGTTTGGTGCAAATGTCGCAGTATTATGCAGCTGTGCAACCCAAGCATTTTGCCACACCTTTGGATTGAACCCTCTTTCTCTCTTATCAGCCGTCATTATGTTGAACCTTGTTGAAAGATGTCCACCATGCTCAAGGTCTGTCGCCTCTCTCATATTCCTCAGCATGCAGAGTTTTATATCCAAATGGCTCCATCGTGCCTCGTGATAACAACAGAAGCACTGTGGCGATTATCTCCATCAACAGGCCCATGCCAACTTTGATCCCCTCTTTGCCAGTGACAGCGTTGAATTCATCCGATCCATACTCACTCAGCAGAAAGTAGGCGATTCTGACAGCCAAGAATGGCAAAGTGGCAAGGACCAGCATCACGCCGCGGTGGCCATTTCTGGGTAGAACCGTGCGGTAGACGATTGCAATCCAAAGTACGAGACCGATCACGAATGCAAAGGTAATGACGAAGACAGCCGAGCCAATGTCTCTACAGGCGGAAATATCCATTGTCTCACCCACCACAGCACAGACCAGAGACAAGATGACTGGGAAGCGAAAGCCGTGAAGTAGAAATCGCAGAGGTTCCGGGTATCTTGTGCTTCCGGGACCACTCCGTCCAGCTTGTCCACTTCTAGACATTAGTACTTGCAACATCTCGAGCAAAGCCGTTACATACCTTCGCAGCAGGACAAGGCTCACCTCAAACAACAGAGGCGAGAGCCCGATGCTTTGCAGAATGATCTCTGCCGTCCAGACCGGCTTGCTCGGATTGGAAACAGCAATCACCATTGCGGAACCCGCAATCCGAACTAACACACTCGATCAGCCCTGTCCGAAACCATAGTGAACAGGTAATTAGCACTTACGCTGCGCCAAAATCCCAAGCATGCCAAACCAGGAGTACAGCACGCATCTGCGGACATTTCTTTCCCTTCTGTGGTGCCAGTACTGCCATTCTTGCATGAATCTTGTGATAAAGTGTACCAGTTGAACGAGGGAGAAGATAGTCACTTCAGCAATTGCGATGCGGGTGTGTCCCACCGAAGGTGATGGAATTGCATTGGTCTTCATAGTGATCGGCTCTGAGTTGAGGTTGGTTAATCAATTGGAAGACAGAACGAGCGTTTTGATCTGTATCTAACTGTAAAGTTGTTGGCAGGAGATGGTCCTGAGAATGACAGGATATGGTCGACCTGCTATATATACCGCGTCATTTTCACTGAGCTACATAATCACTAGACTGTGCCCATAAAGCGTTGGCTATAAATTTCTAAGCCTCGTGTCTCATATCTGACTATCTATAGCCACTGAACAAAGCTTGGGCGAGGACATCGCGATAGTTGACCATTTTGGGCTTAGCGGCTTTCATCAAGCCATTCTTGGCGCATAGAAGCATAATGATTGGTTGGGAAACGCTGACTAGCTCCAATTTTGTACTTACATGGCTTAGGCACCTGGCGAAGCTGCGTAGGTGACTGGTCAAGAAAGATACACTCTGGTCCCTGACCGCACGTCCGTAGCATTATAGCCCCTTTGATGGTGTTGATTCGATGTGTACGCGCATTCTGGATACACTGCCGATTTGGGTTAAGAATCGTTCCGTAGAGAAAGCCACAAAGTGACTCACAGCATACCTAATACTAGAGGGTCTCTAGTCTACGATCTAAGACATCTAATGTAACCTTGTCCACTTCCAGCTTAAGCTCCGGTTGAAAGCCCGTCGAAACAACGAAAATGTAACTAGTCTTACAATGTTGCCATCGCTCATGAACAACATGGAGAGTCCCTTTACGCCAAAGTTATGAAGCAGCATATCAAAGGAATAAGAGGCTAGATTGATATTCTAACAAGTTGGTCAATGATAAAGGAGATATTTTGAAATGTAACAATTCATTTCATCGGACAGGATCATCTGGGCCAAGTTCTTCCAGGATACCACGTGATAGAAATGCTAATCAACAGTATATTATACTGTAGAAATCAAAATTCCTGTTAGTAATAGTTAGTTAGTTCTCGAGTTGCTGATGGTTACATCGATTGCTTTCTATGGCTCACATTCTGGCCTTTCCATCAACGCTTCCTTCCATTTGTTCCCCTTCCCACAGACCAGATCGCTCACTAACTATTCAAGAAGACAACTATTATCTCTCTAACCACAACAACAACCCTAGCAATAGCTACTAAAGACAACTCGTCCCAACTGGTGAGGAAGCCGGGACCATACCATCTGTCGCGCCGGATGCCATGTGCCTGGATGGCCATGTATTCCGCATCAACTACGATGTCCCGGAGGAGATTACACGGCAACTGTACAAACTGTACGAACTGTACGACCGCGATGCAAAGTATGAAGAGATCCCGGAGCACCTGACAGCATACGAAATCGAAAGGGAAGACTCAGATGTGGAAGAGGCAAAAGAGCTGGAACGATACTTGGAGGAAGAGGCTAAGCGCAAGAAGAAAGATCTCGAGGCAATGAAGGCGGCCATATCAAGGCCAAGTCTACTTGTGTATCAACATGCGAGTGATCGTACATGTAGAGGAAGGAAGGAGGATAGTAACGATCGGCATCATGTAACTGATTTTGATCCCTCGACGCGAAACTCGCAAATAAACCTCTATTCGACACTAAGAGTCTCTTATGGCAGCAAATCCATAGCAGTGCAATCATCACTACGTATATTTTACGCAAGAATGTATAATCAGTGTAATGACTAGCACTCAACCCTATGCCTAACAGCATAGAGAGCATTAAAAGCATAGAGAATACGTTCAACAATCATAATCCTGATGAGTGGCTAGCTGGGTGCCTCAAACCTAAGATGCCCTGTGCGGACCTCCACCTGTAACTCACTTGAGACTACTCCTTGGAGTTGCATAGATGTAAATAAATTGAATTGCGCAGTGTGAGCTCTGAAACCAGTATATTATGCCGACCTATGGCTTTTCCATCTACCATGTATGACGGCCTTCAACTAGTAGAATGCCGTGGGCATACCCAGCACATTTTCAAACCACTGATCATCCCCCAAATCCATCGACTGCAACCAGACCATCTGATCCAGCTCTGGGATATGGTAATTATGACCAGTGGTGTCAGAGCTGGCACTCCGGCCCGGCCCGGTCTCCTTGTCATGCCACCGAGCTTCAGCCCACAGACGACATCTGGTTAAAAGCTTGGATAAAAACTTGAGTAAATGGTCGTCGCATTGAAGCTCCGGCTCCTCGCTGCTTAAATCGAGCTTCTGAATCATACCGTCCATCGTCGAGATCAGGTGAACTGTCCCCCGCACCGCCTGGCAATCCCATTCTGGGTCTTGAAGCGTTGATAGGTATTTCAACAGTGTGACTGTCAGAATCATCTGGGACCAGAAATGAAAGGGTTGGCCGACGAGGCTTGAGCAAGGGATCTGGTAGAAATGGTCCAGCCAAGACTTGATGTTCTCGACCGACTGCCATAGACATCCCAGGCGTTCGAATCCTAGTAGGCCAGATAAATTGAGAGGAGGCGAGTCTTGGCTGATGGAATAAGAGAGCTGATTTATGTATAACTCGACGTATTGGGCGTGTGCGTTGAGAATGTCTGCATGTGGAGGTATAAGCCTTCCCGCAGCGGATCTGACAGGTTAATTGTGTTTGCTACTTACCTAGCCGGGGGAGGTCGGGAGGAAACGTAGACCTTAACTCATGGAGCTCCCTTCGTAAAGTTTTGAGATACAATAGGCGCGGAGCCGAAACCGCCGCAGGAGCTGTTGCGGTGCGAGCCTCGTCCTGTTGCCGTACGTCATCTGCTCTTTGCTTTAAGACCTGCAAGCGGACTTGAGAGACAAATAGCCTATCTGCAGGACATGCCTCACTCATTGTAAGGACTCGAAGCGCCTCTTCCATCTGAGGCGTCCATCGCAGAGCGTCTTGACGCCCAAGGTGCGACGCAATACTAGGATAGTCATACGTTAGTATAGTTTCGATCATAAGAACAGAGGCATACGCACTTAGAGCTCAAAATAAAACACGCCAGTACTGCCCGCTGCCTTTCCAATAAGCCGTACGGCGTTTGATCGTTGGGGTTCTGATTATTGTCGTCCGCCCGTCCCTGGGTAATAGTCATCATGAGTTGCACGTCTGGCGATGAAGGTTTGAACAACCGCAGATCATAAACAAGTGAAATTGCCAGCATCATGAGGC
The DNA here is from genome assembly GCA_012656285.1 of Aspergillus fumigatiaffinis. Classification (NCBI taxonomy): domain Eukaryota; kingdom Fungi; phylum Ascomycota; class Eurotiomycetes; order Eurotiales; family Aspergillaceae; genus Aspergillus; species Aspergillus fumigatiaffinis. The sequence goes on from JAAAPX010000085.1 coordinate 77,285, forward strand.
GAGAGACGAGGTCTGCTCGGCCGAGAAAAGGATCCGTACTCCATGCTAGATACGTTAACAATCCAAGCAGGAGGTCGATACTGGACTGAACTTGGAGGAAAGCCGATGTGAACAGGATACGCTTCAGCTCCTCCACCTGAGTGAATCTTTCCTGGGTCGAGAACGCGGTCACGGTGTGGATGGCTTGGAGCAAGAAGGGCCTATTTTGGCGTAGATAGCAGCTTGTCATGTCTGGAGTCAGGTCGATGAACGGAAAGGATGGCAGCATTCGGGACCGGAAGAAATCGAGTCTTTCGTCCGCTCGATTTGGCGATGGGGCGGGGGTGGATAGCGGATAACGAATTGCATCTGTCGCGAAATCCGGTCCCTCACTGAAGCCCAGAGTAGTGCTCGCAGGGGTTACTAGAGTGGTACTTGAAGAAGATGTGGATGATGGAATGCCGTCTCCGTGCAGAGACTGAAGGCCGTTGACAGCAGACGCCGAAGCCGCCGTGGAACCGATGAAAGATTGCATAGTAGATAACAAGCTCTCCATTTTGTCCTCCAGTCGGGTAATCCGCCTGTCAGACACTCTGGCTGTCTGAGCATTCTGAGCATTCCGCCGGCGAACCGACTCTGACGGCTCACACCTTTTCTTGAGACGGAGACATCTTTCACAAGTGTCGCCGCTTGGAGCACGGACACACCGGCACTTGGCCTTGTAGCAATGCGTGCACGCTTGGCCATAGGTGCAGGTTTGGCCGTGGGCTGGTTTCGATTTTGATCTCTCCATAGTATCCCAGAAAATACCGACAGCTGATTGATGATATGTGGGAGATATTTGCTGAGAGATGTCGAACGGAGGGAAGTTAGAGATCTCCTTGCACGGAGATTACTTAAATCCTTCGATGTCATGCCGACGGATTTAAACCTCCGAAGTCCGTTTATATACAAGGGTTGTCCACTAGCAGTCGGATCTAGCCGCCAGGAAGAAAAGAGCGAGACGGCGGGGTTATATGTTCCAGAAAAAATAATCCAACATAGGGGTAGAAGCCACTTGAAATGCACAGCCCGGGTCAAGCTCCAGATTGTCTTTGGTTGGAGTATCAGGGACGGCCTGAATACAAAAGTTCCTCTGCGTATGCGGACGAAGGAGACCTTTTCAATGCGACGATACGAGGAGGGGAAATAGCGCGAAAAGAACTCGAGCTGACATCTATGGCGTCCGTCAACCGGAGTTCAGTCCTCTGAATACCGTTTAAATGTCTGTTCCAACTATGCTGGAACAGTACTCACCGTGAAGCCACCGAGTTTATTTTTGGAGCTTCTCATTAATATCATGTACATATAACTGCGGTGAATCTCTGCAGCTTTTTGTTTTCGTTTCGGTTTATTTCACACCATCCATCCGCCCATTGATTGGTGCAACGACCGGTCCTATCGCAATGGCTCCAAAGAATCAGGCGGCCTGGATTCCCGCCAAAAAGGCACGGCCGTTCAAGGTTGGCGACGCGCCCTACACGCCCCCCGGCCCGGGCCAGGTGGTGGTCAAGAACACCGCCGTGGCCATCAACCCATTCGACTGGGTGCTGCAGTTCATTGGGCCGGCGATTGCCAGCTACATCAAGTACCCCTTCATTGTCGGTACCGATATAGCTGGCGAAGTGGTCGAGGTCGGCCCCGACGTGGATCGGTTCCGGGTAGGCGACCGAGTCTTCGGAAACGCCACGGCCATAGCCAAGGAGGTCAACCGCCCCGCCGAGGGAGGGTTCCAACTGTACACAGTGATGCGACAGCACATGCTGGCGCCGACCCCAGCCCACATCACCGACGAACAGGCCTGCGTCTTGGGACTGGGTCTCGGGACAGCAGCATGGGGTCTCTTCCACCAGGACTATCTGGGCCTCGACATGCCTCGGGTCCCGGTACCCAAGGACGTGGTGGGCAAGTCGGGCCTGCCGCGCACTATTATAATTACAGGCGGCGCATCAAGCGTGGGGAGCAACGCCGTGCAGCTAGCTGTGTCTGCTGGCTATGGAGTCATATCTACCTCATCCCCAAGGAACTTCGACTACGTGAAGAGTCTCGGTGCAACACATGTCTTCGATTACAGGAGCAGAACCCTGGTCAAGGACATCCTGGCTGCTCTACAGGGCCGTGAGCTGGTCGGTGCCTACGCCATTGGCCGTGGGGCCGTCGGGGCATGCACCGCCGTGATGAAGCATCATGATGTCCGCCTCACGCGGAAGCGCATTGCGTTGGCTGGCGCCATAATACCTGCTGACAAGCTCACAACTTTTGTTGGCAAGGGCACGTACTTGATGGGCATGGTGGGCGGGATGATCAAGTCGAATGCGAGGCGCCTTTGGACCGGGGTCGAAGCCAAATTCATCCTCCTCGATGACTTAGTCGACCCCAAGAGTGTTGTGGCTCGCATTTATACGGAGTTCCTGCCGCAGGCGCTTGGGCAGGGCCAATTTTTGCCGGCCCCTCCCCCGCAGGTGGTGGGAAAGGGACTGAATAAGATCCAAGAGGCTCTAGATCTCCAGAGGAAAGGTGTCTCGGGGAAGAAGCTTGTCGTGACGCTGTAGTTGAGTCGGATTTGGATAGGGCAGGGATATGATATCGATTTGAGTTCCTTAGTATACCCGATTACTGCGCTTCCTGCTATGCGATCGAAAATTAGTTGTCATGTTGGTATATCTGGTTGAAATGTGCCTGTGCAGACAAATCACAGCACCTAAGACTGTCTGTAGTGTAATTCAATTCACCAGAGTAACCAAAAATTTTCTAGCATACCAGTAGTTCTGCTCTGTGCATGCGGATCCTTTGCATCAAGCCATTAAAAAAGTGATATTAAAGATCTATAACCTCTCCTAGAGAACACCTCATGGGAACCACAGCAAGAGTTAGTATACTGCGAATAATGACGGGTAACTTCAGCAGGCGGATGATTATATGAAGAATAGTGACTACAGCCTTGTCTAAGCCATTGCTGGCACGACTCTACTTGTCTCAGCCAACTCTTGATCACCACTGTCAGCAGAGTCGCTGCCAATGACCTGAAGATCCTTGACCTTGCGAATATCCTTCCATCCGAGTCCCGGAGAGAAGACCAAGACAGCGAGGCTGACAGCCAGGCCGAGGTACATGACGCGATCGATACTTTTAGCATAGGCCTCAAGCACAGCAGCCAGCTGGGAGCCAGAGACCAAGTCCCGGATGGAGCGGACTCCCGCTGCGACGATGGCATCCGGAGGGTGGCCAATCTCAGCCGCGCGCTCCTGAAGCTGATGACGGAGGCTGTTACTGAAAATGGCATTCGCAGCAATTAGAGAGGTAGCCGCCCCGATGTTTTGCCAGAAAATGACAATGGCCATGGCCTGGGGGATCTGCGCTGGAGACACGAGGTTCTGAATAGCGATGTAGGGAGCTGCTGCCGTGCAACCGCTTGCGACACCGTAGAGAATCTGGTACCCGATCCATTTAGCAACTGAGGTCGTGGGACTGAGGGTTGACAGGAGCCCGTAGCCGACGGCTGAGATGGCGCCGCCGGCTAGAAGAAATGGAAGATAGTAGCCCAGAACGGAGATAAGAGCGCCAGAGACCATGGTAAAAAGGACCAGCCCGAGTGTAATTGGGAGCATGTGCACGCCGCTCATCAAGGGCGAGTCGTCTAGGATTGCCTGGAAGTATATGGCAATGTAGAAATCCGCCACCAGGACACTGGACAGGCTGAAGAACATGGTCATTGCGGTCGACCAGATGACGCGGTGTCGGAGCATGGCAAACGGCACCATTGCCTCATCTCCACGACGATACTCCCAGAGCAGAAAAAGGCCAAATGCGACGGCACCGCCAACCAGCAAGCCAATTACGACGGAACTGTTCCAAGGGTATTGGTTCCCGCCAAACTGCAGCCCTAAGAGGAACATCACCACAGCCGGGCAGATGAGCATGAATCCGGGGAGATCCAGAGACTTGATAGCGGTGCCGAGAATCTCCAGGGGTGGACCCTTGGATTTCGGTTCTGGGATCGTATTGAAGAGAAGAAATCCGCCGACGACAACGCCGAGAGGGAGATTGATATAAAAGCACCACCGCCAGGACACGCTTGTGGTAAAAGCCCCTCCGATGATGGGCCCCGTCGCTAGGCCCAACTGGCCCATACCCATGTTGAGCCCCATGAAAAGCGCCTGTTTCTTTGTTGGCAGCACAGAAGAAATGGTCGTCACCGCGCCGTTCGCCACACCAGCAGACCCGATACCTGCAATGGCGCGACCGACGATGAACATGGGCGACGACTGGGCCGCTCCACATATGGCAGACCCAATCTCGAAGAGAACAAAGAAGACAAGAAAGGTCCACTGCATGATCTGGTCAGAGCTGATGCTACACGCGGTGTAGACAAATATACCTTAGTAGAAAACTGGCTGTAAATCTTGCCGGTCAAAGGCTGGAAAGCTGCACTTCCAAGCTGGTAGGCGCCGCCATACCACCCGACGTCCACCAACGAGTCGAACTCGGAGGTAATGGCCGGCGTGGCAGTGGAAAGGACGGCAAGATCGAGGAAGAAAAGGAAATAGGCCAGGGTAACTGATGTGAGGATCAGGGTGACCGCCAGCCCAGACGGATACTCGTACTTGGGCTCCGCATCATCGCTGGAGGCACTTTTCTCAGCCATTGCAAGACGTGATGACGTGCAGTGCTGGTGGTTTGATATCCCTTAACTACCGGATAATAATAAGGTATACGAGACTGCCATTTCCTCCGCTGTTTATAAATGTACTCCATGTATAATCCAGGAAACCGGAGTCTGCCCTCCGAAATCCGCACCTGCAGCAGGAACACATAGGGGTACCGCTTATAGCGGAGTCTGCTCCGAAATCCGTGTTTGGCCTTTCTATACACAGCTACTACCTACCGTAATGTAAATTCATCCCCTATTCCCTCCCTAACATGCCGGCCAAACCGCCCCTTAACCAACTCACAGAAGGACGGTCTTCCCCCGATCCTGCTTTCCAAAGAATATCCCGAACAAAACAGTTGTCACGGCCATGACGCCCGCCAACGACGAATACATGATGACCAGATGAGGGTCCTTGGTGATAGGGGTAAACGCCATCGCCAGGCAGGCCCCAACCCCAGCCGTGGCCATCCACACCGACTGAACCACCGACTTCATGGACTTTGGTGCTTGATTGTAGGCATATTCCGTCCCCGTGGTGAAACAGAAAATCTCCGCAATCGCACCGAGAACGTAGATCGGAGTTTGCAGGAACATCGAGATCTGATTGGGAATGCGGCCATGGTCTGACTCAGGGCACGCCAGGGGATGATCGTAACAGGGACCCGTAGAATAAACTAATTTCTGTAGGATCGCGGTGTAGACCATGGCCAGGGTCAGAAAGAGAAATCCAACGAGAATGCGGGCCATGGGGCCGAATCGGATCCTGTGCCGGGTCAAGAATGGGTATAGGCCACGCGCGACTATCGGCGTCAGTAGAATGCTGGAGACGGGATTGAATGACTTGATGGTGTCATTTGGAACCCCGGAGTTGACCATCTGCCCGGCCTGGGAAATGAGGTTATTGAAGGTTTGGTTCATACACAACCAATGTATGGGGAATAAGAACTAGCGGACGGTATAATGTCAGTTGTCCATGCATCTGATTTGATCATACACGCTGGAAGGCATACAAAACACGACATGCGAGCAATCCACTTTTCAACTCGTCAACGAAAGTATCGGTCCACGGCACCTGTCGGTGGTGCTTCTCTTGTTGTTTCTGCGGTTTGGCCCCATCCATCTCGAACCCTTCGCGAATTCCATACAACATTGCCCTGCCGACTTGTGGGAGTACCGAGCCACTTGGTGGGCGCCGAACTGATGGTGAGAACAGTTGGTATCTATTTCTATAGACTTGGGGTGAGGAGTCACTCACCAAATGTATGTCGCCACACCAGCAACGGTACAATCGACAGTGCCATCATGCACAAGGGAAGAAGGTATGCGACCCAGTATCCAACATACTTCTCAAGGATTGTGGTGATTAGGGCCGATAACCCCCCGATATTCACCATCCTAACCCTAAGTTAGCAGCGCCTCAACGTCGAGGCAGGGCAAAGAGGAGAATACCAATAGTACACGTTGTAGATGTATTGGATTGTGAGCTCTCGATCCGTGATGACCTTTCGTCCGTTCTTTAGCACCTTGACCTTGGGAGTTGTTTCAGTATACTGCTCCGCTGTGCATGGTCAGCTTGAATCGACGTCAGGTGATCGATGCTCTCATTCTGACACATACCGATAAACGGAGCGACAGAGGATCGCACGCCTCCTGAGCCCACGGCAATGAGCACAATGGCGGTAGCTAATCCACCTTCCGCGGCTTCGGCTTGAACGGCGCCGGGAAAGGAGGTCGCAAACAAAATCGCCGAGCCACAGAGTTGGATGCTGTCCGATCATTAGCTTGATGATGATTTGAGCAATCAAGCCAGGACCATACACAGCAGAAAATAGAATCGTTATGTACCGACCAAGCCAGGTATCGGCCACCATCGCTGCTGGAATGGTTGCGAGATAGCCCCCGGCCATCATCGCATTCACAATATTGGTCGCCGTTGCTTCGCGTAGGCCCAGTACGCCGGGAATCTTGCTCGAGGGTGAATGTTGAATGTAATTCTCTGCTACGTATCAGAATCCTTGCCTCACCACGAGTCACTTGACAGCAGACTCACGCAAAGGGCTGGTCGCTCCATACCAGACGAAGCGCTCAGCGGCTCCCACGAAGGCAATCAGCCATACCGGGAAGGGTACGTCGTCTACCACTGGAAGCAGATTTTCTTCGTCACGCTCAGTTGCTACCAATTGGCATTGCTGTGGCTCTCCTTTGTCTTCATTGGATGTAACCACCGTCTGTCTTTCGATATCGTCCGACTTGCTCATGATGGTGCGGCAGGCAACAAGCGTCTCTATGCTTGGTACTGTTAAAAAGGAGAATTGGAGTCAATAACAACAAATACGGTCGGTAGCCATTTGACGAAGGGGAAAGCATAGAAAGAGGAAACAGAACGCATTTTTATAAGTATCTTGGAGGAGCGCGGTATGGTATGCTACCAACTACATCCATTCATTCGTTTATTCCGAGTCTCCGACAGAGCTCGGAATACATGCCTTGGGATGCCTGAATACTATGGTGTTTATCCCGAGCGGAGTAAACCTGTGATTAGTAATCGGTACGTACTCCGATTATGTTACTTCGTTCGGTGCTTCATCTTCCCATCACATCTATCTACCGTTGAAAAGCGGTAATACGGGCATGGCCAAGACGACCGAGTCTGTTCGCCATGGAGAACATCTCCAAGGTTATGGTCCGAAAGAATGGCAAGCAAATCTCCTGCGAACCATGTCGTGTCTCTAAAATCCGGTGTGATCATGGACTACCAAAATGTCGACGATGTGATGTTAGGGGTTTGAGTTCCAAGGTAGACACTCGTTTGATACAGATTCCATTTCAGATGGGGATTTAGATGCGATGATTATAACGGGCGGACTGACAGAGAGCCTACCAGTGTTACTATCATCCCGCCCCCTTGACCCGATCACGGAAGAAGGCACAGGTACCTCGCAGTGTGTCTCATGTCAGCCCATCGCGTGAGCATGATGAGGGTCCTGGTGTCTCTACCGGTCGTGGAGACAGCGTCGTGCCAACTGAGTCTCAAATGAGCCTCACGTCTACCTCTCAGCCAACATACTTGGGATCCACAAGCTTTATGTCAGCATTCCACCATCAACAGGACTTTAGCCTTTCTACACCGAAAATCGCCCATGTATCGACTCTGCGCAAGGCATGGAGTGCCGACTTCACACATGTCATTCCCCGACTAGTTCAGCTTCTGCGCCCCCTCAGGCTGTATGAAGATTTAGTGACAGACGAATACCATCGGAGCCCGTTCACAGTCATCCCAGCTCCGCTTATTCTTATTCCCTTGAGGCTGCTTCGAAGCAACTGCGACAAGGAGAGATGGCCGCAAGAGGATCTGGGATCCCGGATCACTCAGAACACGGCCACCCAATCGGTCAAGGTTGAAGCAAATATGACAACGGACCAGTTTTGCCATTTGTTCACAGGTGCGAATTTGCGATGGGAGTTTGTCGGCGTCATATTCGCCCTGGCGGGACTCGGGGCTAGCGTGTCGTCTCGTGGTACTCCACTTTTGTCTCTGAACGGCAAGGATGAACTAAGCGCAGATGCCTTTGCCAGGGAGATGGCGGCAGCAAGTCATGCATGTATTGAAATTTGCAGACAGTATGAGAATGTGAATGACTTGGTGGTTTGGCTGAACTACACATACTTCGTTTTGGCATCGAATATAATGGGCGAGACAAGTAAGGCCGATCACTCCATTGGGCTGCCATTCGATTCACAATACTGACACAGAGTAGGCCATCATATTTATGCGCAATTTGGGGACTTGGTTACCTGCATTTATGCCATGGGCCTCCACCGTCCAGACCGCCCTGACCGTCCTGAGGCCGCTGTTCCGTTTTTCCTCTCGGAGACCCGTAAGAGAGTTTTTGCGGCATCGTATCGCGCCGACAAGAATATCGCTACTTTTCTGGGAAGGCCGCCTCGACTGCCATACCATTATTGTGACGTGGAACTGCCCTTGAATATTGATGACGATACTCTAGTCCTGGACCGCCTTTCCATCGACAAGGCTATAAGCCAGCTGTCGCCGGATGGATGGGGTATTTTCAGCGGTGGTCTTCGCCCTGCCACCGTCATCCGGCTGCGATACATGGTAGCGATGCTGCGAGAGCAGGTGGTGGGACTGTCCTTGGGGCGGGGCTCTGTTCACTCCAGACAAAACGAACTCCAGTAGGATTCACACGACTTCTCGCAGTATGGTGAAAGCTAATATGCTTGTAGGGCTACCTATCAAGAGTGTAAGCAATTGTGGGACAAGGTCCCCAGTGAGTTTCACTACAGCAAACACTCCTGGAAGGCTTTAGGTCCGCACCTGGCCATAATAAGTCTGGTCATCCACCTGGAATACCTCCACACGGTGTTTCAGGTCGAGCGCATCCGTTCCAATGAGGTCCCCAACGCCATGTCCGATCTTGTGGACTCAGCCATGCAGATTGTCTCTGCAGTCACGGACTATGCGAAGCACCGCAATCAAGAAACCAGCATCCGCGAGCAGTACACGTGGATTGTAAGTCACTGTAATCTGTCGCTATGTCTGTGCTAACCTGTCGATCGACTAGTCTCTCCTTTATACTCTCCCGGCAGCGGGTGTCGTTGCAACCGAACTCCATCGCTGTACCGTGGCCAGGGTACCACTGACATGTTCCATACCTCGGTCTAGAATTATACGCGACCTAAGCCTTCTGGTCTCCTGGTTTGAAAGCGCTAGCCCACCCACAAATGTGACACATCAGGCGTGCGTGGAGGTTACCAAGGTCATAATCAAGCTCTTAAATGATACGTTGGATTATCCGTCAGCCGCGCAGATGCTAAATGGACCACAAACCGGTACAGGCAATCACCCTATGCCGAACAGTTCACATTCAATTGAGATGTCCCTAAATGTCTACGAACAGAGTGGCACAACACCGAATATGGAAGAACTTGAAACGAGTGAGGATTTCTTAAACTGGTTGGATGAGTTGGGGTTGGACAGGAGTGTCCCTGAGTTCTTTGGGTGCCAGTAACATGGATTGACCATTACCGAGTCCATTTACGATTCTGTCCCTGACGCTGTTCGTATCGAGCCTTAAAGCCCAATGAGTGTTCGGAACTTGCCGAAATGGGGCTGAGATGTGCTCATCGATGGGGACACAAACATCCTGCAGTGGGTTAACAGAGACATGATTCGTTCCATCCAGTCGTAAATAGACGCCGTGGCTTAACCGAAGCACGATCGAGCAGGTCCTTGTCCTTAATTATGACGTCTTAGTATCCCTGCCACACTAGTAGCGTAGGTCTATTTGCGTTATAGACCGAGGATCTGCGTTATAGACCAAGGGCATGCTGCGATAAACATTAAAAACAGTTGTCATTCTTGGCAATTCTGTTTCTGCGCTCCCAGCCAGCAACATTCGGACGTCCGGTAGATAAAGTAGCCCCAGGGCCAGCTGCTCCAAAGAGAATCTCGTTCAAAAACTTGGCTAAGGACCCTGTTCCAAATGGGGAATGACAAGTAGACCTGCGGCACTTTTCCTTCAGCATTTTCTCCTGCAGCTCAAGGAGGCTATTGAGGACTACGTGACTTAGTACTCAGGTAATGTCTCACCTACAAGCCGTAGAGTTTCTACTGGCCAATCGTAGACTGGTCAGTCTCGCATCAACTACTAGTAAGCTCTCCTGTTAATGGCTGGATGTTAGATATGATATACATTAAATTAAGTCTAAACATACATAATGTATTAGCCGAATTTAGGATAGCTTGGTTCATGTAGATATATACCCACCTATATACTAGAAACCTATTAATATGTGAACATTGAGCCTTTGTATTATTGCAGTTTTTAGTACAATCCCTATATCTCTTAAGCATGACGCTGTGAAAGATGCCACAAAATGTAGTATCAAATAAATACCAGCAACACATTCGGCGCCCCAAAAATGCGCAAACCCTGGACTGATATTACCTTCTAATGATTGCTATATACGGCTTGAAATAACTAAGTCTCCAGGCCATTCTGCTAATCAGCAGTGTGCTTAACCAGCTTCTGGCAATCAAAGTGAATCTGAGGCAGGTGCGCCATCCAGCTTAAAATACCCCGGCTGCAGCGTCTGATAGACCCTCTTGGGATCGTACTTGGCAGCAATGCTCTGCAGTTTGACCTTATTGGCGGCCCCATAACCCGCAATGACATCCTGGTACTGGCTCGCATAGTTCATGCAGACATAGTCATGGAACACGCCATCCTTTTTCGCTTTGGCGGTGACTGTATCCCAGAAATCCTTAGCCCATGCAACTATCTTGTCATCGTCATCAACATTCTCCCACCAGGTCGACATGAGGAGTAGGTGAAATGGACCCTCTGAGGCGTCCAGACCCAGTGCGTTACCTCCATTCCGCGTCATGTTCTTAAGCATGGGGACGGTAATGCCCTGATTGACGAGGACAGGATTGATACCTGGAATGCTCAATACCTGCGGAAGAACAGAATAGAAGTACTCGGTAACCCAGCTGGCAAATCCCTCGTCCAAGCGAACAGTTAACGTCCAGTACATCTCTCGCAGTCCATCGGGATTGACCTCCTGGACAGCGTCACAATACTCCACCAAGGTCCTGGCCGCTGTGGTATCCTGGATTGCGGGAATAGCGCAGTAGGGCGCAAAGATGGCCGGCTCACTCACGTTCTTGACGTATGTGATCTCGGCAGCAGCGATGTTCTCTCCCTGCGTATGAACGAACGCGACCCAGTGCTGCGCGTTACCATCGTTGGAGGCGCCGTTGACGACGCTGACGAAGGCGCTAATCACCTTGCTGAACTGATCCTCGGCAAAGGCTCGGGTTCCACCTCGCATTTCAGGGCTTGGAATGGTATAGAGGTTGAACTTGGTGACAATGCCGAAGTTATTCCCGCCGCCTCGAAGAGCCCAGTAGAGGTCAGGATAGGAATCTGCACTGGCTGTGACAATGGCACCGCTCGCAGTAACAACCTTTTTTCAGTGAGCTTTCTGAACAAAAGATTGAATACATGGCTTTCATACCTCGAAGCTCTCGACGTTATCGCAAGCCCAGCCGTATAAATTTGAGTAGAAGGAAATCCCACCTCCGGTCATAAGACCTCCAACGCCGATTGTGGAAACCCTGCCGCCGATTGCAGCGAGACCATGGGGCTCTAATGCCGCGTATACCTGCACCCAGACATTGCCGGGACCGACTGACACAACACTTCTGTCATCATTCAGAGTGATGGCATTCATATCTTTTAGCAAGACCGTAATCCCGCCCTGGATACTCGATGCACCCGCAAAGGCAGCATGGCCACCACTCTTGATGGCAAAGGGACACCCAGTGTACCTTGACAGAAGTACAAGAATAGAAACATCGGTGTTTACCGACGGCTTGAAAATGCAGTAAGGACGAACCTCTTCCTGCTGGACCGACCAGTACGATCCTGTGGCATTGGCGTACGCGGTGCTATTCTGAGCGAATGCTCTACTAGGGCCGTAGAGAAAGCCTAGGGCGCTGCACTATAAACTGTCAGTCATTCATATACATGTCCTAGATTCAGGAATCGAGGTACTTACGGCTGCACTACAGGCAGATTCGGTTGATCGCGACTGCAGCGACCTCAGGGCAGGGATTGAAGAAACATCCACCCCAAGATTATAAAGCGCGGCGTTTACATCGAAATTGTCGGGTTCAAATATACTGGATGAAGTCTTGCCTGTTTGTGCGAGAGCAACGGCGCAGATAGCGCTCAAGAAAGCTGAAAACCGCAACATGCCGCACCACAAATCCAGGACAATAAGGGAGGGGTTTGAGGAAAAAAAAAGGAAAAGTTGTTGTTCCTGCGATGATACATATGGTCAAATTCCCTGGTCGAATATGAGCTTGACACGCGGAAGTTATGCCACTAATGCACGCCACACATACGACGAAAACGTCTACCCTATGAGCATTGATAATGGGAAGCTAGTGCTTACTAGAATGCTACATCACTCTGACATGTTGCATAAAGAATTCCCATCATTGCCGAGTGTAAAGAGTATCTTGCGCATGGTACATCTGGCGATTCCCGGGAAACTCGTGGGGTGGATATTAAATATAGATCTGGTTTTGTGACGCTTGATCACCAATCTATGTTACAGCAATGATGTGAACATGCCGCATCGTTGTTATGGAAACCAATATATCAGCTCTCCGATTTCGCAAGACTTTCATTTCTTCTGACATACGGGATCTATACAATATATATTGGGCGGTCGACCGACTAATGATGGAGGATTTGCATTGCTACGAGTCTGTCATCCATCAGCACTCCGACGCGTGCATGGGCCTAGTTACCGAGAGACTATGGCAGAGGAACTGGTATAACACCGATATATATCAAGCAATACAGAGAATGGACTTTTGCTCAAGACGTACTCAAGTTGAAGCAAATATACCCGACTGGAGCACACTTTGCTTTCTCGGACCTGGTTGGTAAGTGGTTTGAATCAGAATCTGATGACACTGCCGCGGCATCGGGATCTGCAGCGGCCGTCGCCAGAAAGCTTGTCCTTAGCTGTTGCCCCTACAGACAGAGATGGAAGCATGGATGTCGCCACACGCTTGCTCTGGTATGCGTCAATAGGCACAGGAAGCACATGCTAACCCGCAGTTGCCTCAGGTATACTTGGGAGCAGTTTAAGCAGGCCTGGAATACTCGGGGTCGTGGTGAAACTGTAACAGGAGACCGAGGTCAGGTCTGTGGATCTTCAGGTATGTGAACGACGTTAGGTGATGGCCAAAGAAGTTAACTTTTGTCTATAAATTGAGGCATACCAAGGATGGTAGCGTGTCGAAGGAGGATTACTGCGAGAATCAGTTAGTTCAATAGGTATGCGGGGTAGACCTGTTTAGTGCTATCTGCTTGCATGAGAGTAAGATCCGACAAGTCCGTTAGATCCATCATCCACACATGGATTACCACGAATCATTTTGGTGCTTTTGCTCTGACGTGGATTAGACTGGTTACTACAATAGAGTCCAGTCCTCAATGGAAGCCTTCCCAGCAATCACTCTAGTGCATTTACCCGGCACTTTTCTTACCATGATCTTGCAGCACTTGCCGTTGCCCCTCCTTGCACTCTCTTAGACTTGTTGTTCGTTTTTATATTTTTTTCCTCCTCAACTATCTCTTGTTAATTCCATACTCCAGTATATTCGCATCAAAATTCTCGAAATGGACGACGAACACATCTCATCTGAGAAGCCACCTCAGTGCTCTGGGAAATCTTTGACACAACCAGTCCCTGCATCTCTGGATGAGATAATCAGCTACCCGGAAGGAGGTATCGCAGCCTGGACAGTCGCTCTGGGCTCCTGGTGCTGTATGACCGCAGGACTAGGTCTCATGAACTCGGTGGGTGTACTGGAGGCATATGTTTCCACGACCCTCTTGGCAAACACCTCTACGGACTCTACGGGGTGGATATTCGGCATCTATGTCTTTGTTTCGTACTTCTGTGGCTTACAAGTCGGACCGATATTTGACGCCAGGGGTCCTAGGGAGCTCATCATGATAGGGACCGTCTTTCTGCTCGTGGGAACGTTTACACTCGGTTTATGCACAGGTTGTCTTTTCAGCATCGATTCCTCGAAGGAAATAGCTAACATGTAGCATCAAGAGTACTACCAATTTGTCCTCGCCTTCTCCATCCTCAGTGGGATCGGCAACTCCTTTCTGTTCACCCCGGCAATGGGCGCCATCTCCCACTGGTTCGACAAACGTCGCGGCGAAGCATCCGGCTTCGCCTTCACCGGCAGCGGATTCGGCGGCGTCCTGTTCCCCCTCATGATGCAATCCCTGCTCCCAAAAGTGGGCTGGGCCTGGGCCACCCGCATCGTAGGCTTCGTGCTCCTCTTCCTCTGCGTCATCAGTGTTCTTCTCTGCAAAAGTCGACTGCCCCCCAAGAAAGGCGCCGCGACTTCATGGCGCGATATGCTGCCTGACCTGCGCATATTCTGGGACGGCACCGGCGCGATGGCAGTAACCACCGCCGGAGTGTTTCTCATCGAATGGGCGTATTTCGTCCCCCTCACCTACGTCCCCAGCTACTATCTTACGCGGCAGGGCCTTTCAAACGCCGAGGCCGTAAGCGGTGCTGCAGCGTTCGCGTACCGGCTCCTCGCGATCTTGAACGCGGTCTCCTGTTTCGGACGATATTTCATCGGCTACGTAGCGGATAAAAGCGGCCGGTATAATACCATGATTGTATCAAATCTCGTCTGCCTCGCTGCCGTGATCGGGCTATGGCTACCGGATGCATTAGCGGGAACTGCGCCGAGTAAGACGTTGATGATTATGTTTGTGATTGTGTTTGGGTTTGCGAGCGGTTCGAATATCAGTCTGATGCCTGTGTGTCTGGGGCAGCTGTGCGAGACTCAAGACTACGGGAGGTATTATGCAAGTGCGTATACGGTTGCCAGCATTGGATGCTTGACCGGCATTCCGATCGCGGGGAGCTTGATCACGGCTACTGAGGGAGGAAGAAGGGGCTTCTGGGGTGTCATCCTGTTCACTGGACTAAGTTATGTGGGGGCTTTTGCGTGCTTTCTTTGGGTCCGTGTGCGTGTCAAGGGTTGGGATGTGAAGACAATCTGGTAATGGCTCAGCACATACTTGATTACGGCGGGAAACGACAGAAGCAGAAGCAATTGGCCTCAATCAAGGCATCTATGAATGCTCCTCCAGGAACGTGACAAGTAACTCAGCAAGCCGTTCCGGCTGATCCTCCGGAGAAAAGTGCCCGCAATCCTCAATAATCTCCAATTGCGACCCGGGGATAGCTTCATGCAATTTATGTGCCCAGTCAGTAACCTGCCACCCGTCATTCGCACCCCAGATCAGCTTAACAGGCAATTTTCCCAGCTCACCGAACCGGTCGGCAATCTCCAGCGTATGCTTGGGATCATAGAACCGGACCTGATGCTGGTAGAGACTCGCCTGCCCGACGGGCCCACAAATATACCCGAGGAAGGTATCGAGAGTCGAACTCTCGAACTGCTCACGTTTGTGCACAGCAGACAGCAACCAATCCCTGTAATGCTCGCGATGTTTCGCATCAGGCGCCCGAATCAGGGTCTCCAGGCCGTCCTCCATCTGCTTCTTCGTTCTCGCAGACGGATAGCTGTCGAAACTGACTACATCAACAAGCGTAAGGGAACGAATTCTATGCGGTGAGAAAATGGCAAAGCGCTGTGCGATCCCCCCGCCAATATCGTGGGCTACGAGATGGGTGGTTTCCAGACCCCAGTGTGCCAGTAAGTCCTCCAGAATCGGCACCTGGCCCGAAATCGAGGTATCGATGGATGGATCCCAGGGGCGTTCGGAAAGCCCGTAGCCGAGCCAGTCGAAGACATAGACTCTGTAGTGGGCGCTTGTTAGATGAGCCAGGACGTTTCGCCAGATGAGAGAGCTGGAGGGTGTTCCGTGTAGTAAGACGACGGGTTCTCCGGCTGGTTCTCCGTAGATGCCATAGGCGATTCGCGTGCCGCGGATGAGCACGTGTTCGTTGACTAGGGGTTGCATATTCTCTTCTTAAGCTTTGGATAATTGATAGCGTAGATAGGCAAGTTGCATCAAAGTCATAGCTGCACCCTGTGTTTATATGACTGGTGAGGATTATGACGTCATTTGTCGCATAACTTGCTAATCCCTGCCATCTCTGACTGTTTACATTGTCTACAAAGGGTTAGTACTACTTGCTATGCTGCGTATACATATGATAACTACTGACTATAGTAGTACATATTTTACCACTGCTAGGAGTTGTAATGGGCTATCTGTGAGCAAGCAGGCAGTCTGGGCTCATCAGGAGGTCACAAGAAGTTTAAGCGCCCAAACAGGATTGGCTCACGATATGAGATATTCATATAATACTTGTCCCCTTCTTATATGATAGATCAGGAGGACATGACATTGATCCCCCGGTGGTAACTGGTAATTTTTATCATGTAAGACACTAAAGCTACTTTATCTGGTCGTCAAGTGTCTGAAGCCAGCTGGGCTCCCAGCGCCGAGGAATTGGGATTTGAACATCAAAAATGCAAATGACATAGCCCATATATTGAAAGCGCGCGGTTTGAGTCTAATATGGGTTTGTCTACCCACCGACCATTATGAAAGGAAGCAAACTTTGGCCTCCAGGCTTTAGGCACAGCTTGACAATCTCTAGTATCACAGAAAACTTGGACTCAGTGGTAGAAAACAGCTTGGTGACTAGGTGCTGTGGATTATCTCTGTTAGGTTGCATAAAACAACAAAAGATCAGATAGACACAATGTAGCGACAGTGAGAGTATTCAGAAGCAAGAGTTGCAATGCAGTAGATACATCCCAGCTGGGTAAGTATCTAAATAAATCTTCTCGTCCCACAGGATGACATGTATTCCACATCCACCCTAAGGAGAGAACGGATCAGTGTAGCCAGGACAAGTGCTATTTGCTGGAACAAAGAAGCCCGTTGTGTCCGCATGGGCCTTACCAGCAGGGTCAGTTATAGTCAGGTACGCCTGACCAGGACCGCCACCATTGACCCACATAAAAGTAAAGGGAACAAGCTCTCCGACGCCGACATGGACAGTAACCGAGCCAGCCTGTTTGATGTAGTCACCCGCCAGGTAGTCGTAGTTGTTTTTCTGGTAGTCGCTGTACGCCTTTGTCCCGTGCCAGGCATAGAAGGCATTGTCGGTGTTGGCCCCTGAGGATAGGGTGTAGTTGCCAGGCCCCTCCTTTGCCCAAAGGTAGCCTTGGATGACGATGCAAACCCACGTACATGGTGCGTTGACTGGTGGCTTGCATGTGTGGTCTGTGCTTGGGTAGTTCACAGTTCCAAAGCTACCCACATTCTGGACATAGCCGCTAAAGTTATACTTAGGGCTGTTGAATGATTGAGGATCGAACGTGATTGCGTGGCCGGGGAAGTAGTTTTGGGAACTGTAGTAATAGTACCAGTTCAAGCCGAGCCGAGTGTTCGTCGGGACAGGAGTATACGATGTGGTTGTGGTTGTGACGGTGGACGTCGCAGTGGGGACAGCAGTGACAACCACATCAGTTGAAACGATGACCAAGGTAACATGTCTGTGGATAGATTAGTGCCGAGTGAAGGGAAGGGGTAGTGAGTAGCTTACGTTGTAGTTGTCGGAACTGTCGTTACCTCCACAGTGGCCGTGTACGTGCCGGAGGCTACCCACTTGGTTGTGGTGTAGGTGACAGTACGAGAAGGTCCCAAAAAGCATTCACAGGCCGAGGACAGCAAAGATGCCTCCAGTGGCGGAACCCAGGAGGGCGTGGGGATTGGTAAAGTCGGTAGAGGGATCGTAGGGATAGAGATGGTTGGAAGAGAGATGGTTGGGAGTTGTCTCTTCTCTAAACCGGGCACCAGAGGTGTCGGCGTGGGCTGACTGCCAAAGGTAGTTCCAGCGTAACATTGCACGGTGGGAGACGTCTGTGTGACGGTCTTCGTTGATACCTATCATGCAATTAGACGGGATCTACAGCGAGGTCTCCAAGTACATACATAAGGAATATTAATCATTTGTGTTATGGTTGTACTCTGCATGCTGTCAGCACACGGCATTTATAATTGAACAAAGACACTTACTCTACTGCTGATGTCAACCAAAGTCGTGGTGAGGGTGAAAGGCGCTGGTACAGTCTTGGTACTAGTAGTTATCGCTGCTGGTGTAGTAACGGTCGTGGATACCACCACGGTAGAGATAGGAACCAGCTGGGAGCAGAAAGCAGAAGCAAGTGGCTCAGTACCAAGGGCAGAGACTGCTCCTGCCAAGCAGCTACAGTCCGAGGACGAAGCTGCTGCAGAAGCAACCACAGCCAGAATGGACAGGATAGAGCTAAGCATGTTGAATCACAGTTGTCTGCTTGACAGATGTTCTGTAGAAACGAAGGCTGAGGGTTTATATGTCGTTTACCACTCCCCAATGATCAGTTATCAACATTGATGATTGCAACCGATGAACACGAACACGAGCTCTCCAACTCATATCTAGCCAATAATTGGACTATTGAAAGCATCATAATTCGTTGATTCAGCTGATGAACAATCAAGGGCAAAGGACAGTCTCCTATCCAGGCAAATCCTTCCGCAGTTCAGCTCCACAACTATCGACGTACCGCAAGCAGGACGTACGTTCAGGTCTGCAAGTATCAACAAGAGCAACAGCCAGCCAGCCACAACAGTTTGTAGAGACATTTGCCGTCCACTTATGAAGGGATATCGACGCCACATGGTTCCCTTTTTCATGATCAACAGGGTCCATACTCTATTTAGTGTTTCGGGTGTGACCGATTCGCTTGGAGCAAACACAACTGCATGATTAGTATATGAATATGAACAACGGTTCTAGCAAATACCGAGTCTCATTGGTTCTTGTTTATTCTTCAACTACTGACAGATTTCTCCGCGGAGTTCCGGCCGTCAGCACTAGTCAAGAACCCCTACAATCTGCAATGCAACCCCATCTTTGACTGATGCAATGCAAGGTGTTCGCACACAGCAACTAAAAGCGAGCCAATCGGCCTCTCCGAAAGGCAGAGTGACAGGTACATCAAGGCCAATAATACTCAAGATAGTGTGATGGAACCTGCATGGTTGTGATATGTGATTCTTCACACGCTGTACTTAGCGTTGACTACCCTTTAAATAATTTAGAGCTCTGCAGAGTACCGCAAACATCACATTGTCCTGATAGAAATGTAAACCATCAACGTGAATCAAGGTAATCTAGCCTCTTCTACTGAGAAATACGACAAGGGCTTAGAGTCTCCACCAAGGGCTTCCCCCGACAAGCCCTTTTTCACGGTAAATGGCATCTTCAAGTGGATTATAGTTCGTGGCTTGCGGCCTTCATTTTGAGAAAAAGGCAAACAATATAGCTAAAAGATCACAAGACCATGGTTAGGTCTAATTTATAAAAGAGAGTTCCACTTCCAACCAATCTCATTAATGGAAGTAGACCATGGCCCCTCATCATTGAGGCAGAGCTTGACAGTCGTTAGTATCTCCGAAAAACCTGAAGACTCTAGCTCAAGTCCTTTTGCTAGTACGGTCCAGGTGAAGGCTATCCAGGTGCAGGGTATGCAGGCGCAGGCTACCTAGGCGCAGAAGGTAGAATAGGAGCATAAGAAGAATGAAGCCAAGTAAGAAAGAAGAGAAAGAGGGTAGCTAAGGCAGGAGGCTCAGGCTACTTAGATTTCTAAGAGAAATACACTAAAGGTTAAGAAGTTAACCTCTTCCTGGCCTACAGGCTACAGCTCTATTTTAATACCCGCTTACCAAGCTTCTACCTAGTTCTATAGTGTTTATAAGCTCCTCCAAAGATGCCTTCCACTGCAGGTAAGATACTTGTGGCTTTAGATATCTACTAGATAATAAATTGGCTTCAGAGAAGTATCAGATGGGAGAGGTCTTGCAGGGAATCCCTTTATATATAGTGAAGTACCAGAAGCAGAACCCCCTGGGAGAAATCAAGAATGATCTGGATCTTTAATATATCTAATTTATTGTTTACTGTTGAATTTTACTAGCAAATTCTATTATATTTTAGACATGCTGTGACAGTGTCAAATCCATAGGCTTTTGGTATATATTTTCATGATTTGGTGGGGTGCTGCGGGCGGCGTTTGCCAAAGGGGGGTGGCTGACTTCTATATACCTACATGGCTTACAAAATTGAATTTGAACATATTCAATTATATGAACTAACATAGTACATACTCCTCTAGACTGTTTAGTCTTATAACTGTTATAGGGTGAATTGCATTACTATAGTTTTCTATCCAACATTGCACATTCTAGTTGTGTCACTATAACTATCCTTTGCTATTCTTCATGTTACGTCATAAAGAGTACAGCAAATTAAGGTTAGCACATATATCTTGCAATCCTGCAGTCCAATTAGAATCAGTATACACGGATGTAAGACAGGGAAGGGAGTAAGCATCCATATGAATAATCCGTGGCAATGAAAGAACCTGCTTACTACGTAGAAGACAGTACCACAATCGGATCGCATGGAGAGTTTGAGTTTAACGAATTTAACCCACGCCACTGGATGTATGAACCATGAACCAACGAGATGATTGATGATCAAATGCCCGAGAACTGGGTCAACCAACCTGAGATCATTGCCATCGATTTTGTGCCCGTCGATGACGGCATAGGGCTGGGCAGAGCCAATGGTAGGGCTTTTCCACGGTGTCGGGCGGAGTTCTCGGCATGCCGAAGCGAATATACCTACATACAGTGGCCATGTCACTTGACGATGGGCGTAGATTTTAATTTTTTCATCTTTCGTTTCTTTTCGTCTTCTCAATTCATAAGTGTTTCTTCATCCCTATAATATTTGGGGTTTACAGTCTCCTGAATGTGAATTGGCTTCGAGATGGCTGAAGCAGAGGTCCGCAATGGGGGTTCGTCCCAGCCTGTCGATGACGCAATGCCCGCAAACTCTGCGACGAACACCCAACTGCCAAAAAAGAGTCTGATGGATAGGTTGGTGTGATGCAGTTGATGCAGTTGATACAGTCCTCAGATACTGACTATACTCAGAATCAAAGGATATCTTGGTATTGAGGACATCACTGGAGAGATACGGGATAGCACAGATATCGAGATTCACAATTGGGATGGGCCTGATGATCCTGAGAATCCGTAAGTAAGAGGGCCAGTCAAGAAATGTCAACTAAGAGACTTTAGATTCAATTGGAGTACCAAGTACAAATGGCTTCTTACCTTGACCGTCTGCTTCATGTGAGTTGCAATTGTGCTCAATTTCAGACAGATGGGCAAGAGCTGACCCTATAGTTCCATCCTGACCGGTCTCCCTGCCGGAACGTATGGATCCGGGAATAACTGGATGGAAAACGAATGGCATGTCCAGAACTCTCCTTTCCCGAATCTCTATTGGGCTACGACCTCCTGGAACATGGGCGCGGCCTTTTGGCCGTTGATCTTCGTGCCTCTCACCGAATCCTCCGGTCGCATGCCTGGCTACTTTGTTTCGTATATTATCCTCGTCGCTACGCTATTCGGATCAGCCTTCGCCCACAATTTTGCTACAATTGTAGTCACTCGCTTTTTTGGCGGTGGTGCGTCGTCTGTCTCGATCAATATCGTCGGAGGGAGTATCAGTGATGTGTGGAAGGGCGGCAAAGCCCGCAGTCTGCCCATGTCTCTGTTCGGATTTACAAGTGTGATTGGAATTGCTTTGGGTCCATTCATCGGCTCTGCGATTGTGCAAATTAAGAAGAATGACCCGTGGAGATGGTAAGTGACCATAGGCTTTATTGACAGACAATCTCTAATGATGGCAACAGGATCTTCTACGTCCAGATCATCTACAACGCCGCCCTCATCCCCATCTTCTGGCTCATCCTCCGCGAGACCCGTCCAGACGTGATTCTCAAACGAAGAGCCCGCAAAATCCGCAAGGAGACTGGCCGGCACGTGTACGCAGCGTCCGAGCTGAACGCCCCGAGTACCATGCGTCTCCTCAAGATCTCCTTCGGCCGGCCTGCCAGAATGTTAGTCTCCGAGCCAGTCGTCCAGTTCTTCACCCTGTGGATCAGTTTCGCCTGGGGTATTTTGTATCTGTTCTTCTCCAGCGTGGTGCAGACATACAGCACCAACTATGGCTGGGGTGTATTGGCTACTGGTCTGGTCCAGCTAGCCATCTCCGTCGGGGCCGTCATCGCCACCGCCGTCAATCCCTTTCAGGACTGGCTCTATCTGCGTTCTGCGAAACGGAATACCGAGAGACCCGGTCGTCCTATCCCAGAAGCAAGACTCTACACTTCCATCCCCGGTAGTCTACTCTTCACCGCCGGACTGTTCTGGTACGGCTGGGCAAGCCAACCCGACGTGCACTGGATTGTTCCCACGATTGGAATCACGGCTGCTGGCATTGGAATCTACGCGATCTACATGGGTGTCGTGAACTACCTGACCGACGCATATGAGAAATACGCTGCGTCAGCATTGTCAGCTGCATCGTTGGGGCGAAACTCGTTCGGAGCATTCCTCCCGCTTGCATCGCCGCAGTTGTTTAGTAATCTCGGTTTTGGATGGGCTGGTTCATTACTGGGGTTTATTGGCGCTGCTCTGTCGCTTGTGCCTGTCGTTCTGGTGCTCAAGGGGCCGCAGATTCGGAGGAGCAGTCCGTTCATGCGGGAGTCGACGTGGGATCCGGAAGAGACGAGTGAGAGGGACGAAAATGGGGCTGAGAAGGCCTCGGATGTTTAAATCTGAATGGATTCGATTCATTGATTTAGTATATGGTGGTGTATAAAAGGTCACGTGAGAAGTGATGAAGATATGATTTCAGGGATGCATGACTACCGAAAAGGGAAGTCGAGAAGTCTGAGGTGGAAATGGTCACTGATGAGCTGATGACGCAGTATAGGCCTGATAGATATATTCATGATGCAGTAGTCTACGCTAGAACTATGTACATATTTGATGTTGTGTTCGGATCTATTTACCTTTCTATGCATGAGTCGAGTCTCACCTACTGTACAACGGTCTTCTCCCTCCCCAAACGCAGCCTCCTTTTCCACTTCGCCCTACTCTTTCGCATCGCCCTCTGCGTTCTGGATGCTGGGTAGTTGATAGGACTTTCGCCTCCCGTAAAGATCATAAAATCGTACAGAAACGCTCCAAAGAACGACCCGGCCAGGGATCCCGCCCACGGCCCATAGAACCAATACGGATTCGTGAACAGCTCACTCCCATACCCCAGCGCCAGCAATGCCAGCCGGGGTCCAAAGTCCCGGCTTGGGTTGAATGCTGCGCCTGTCTGATACGAGAACGTCATGCTGAGGCACGCGACGACGAAGCCGATGATCAGCGAGTTCATGCCTGCTCCTGGGGGAGCGTTCTGGTCGTCGCCCAGTGCGAGGACAGTTACGGTCAGACAGACCGTGCCGAGGAATTCATTGAAAAAGGCAGTTGCGGGCCCGATCCAGGTTTGGCGCTGGCTGGTGATGAAGCTGTTGAGGATGTCGGTGGGTGTGTTGGTGGATAGGTAATGCTGGATGGAGTGGTAGTACAGCCCGTACACCGACAGCGCGGCGATAAAGGCGCCGAGATACTGCGCCGCGAAGTAAGCCGGCATCTTCCGCTTGGGGAATCCACGGTAGAACCATAGCATGACCGTGATGGTTGGGTTGAGGTGCGCGCCGGACACACCACCGGAAATGTAGATGGCCATCATGGCGGCGAATCCCCACGCCCAGGCTGTGGTGTTGGGATTGCCTGCGCCGGTTAGTGTAACGGACAGATCCGCGGATAGTCCGACGGTTAACTGCACGAAGACCGCCAGTGCCTCGGCGAGCTCCTCGCGGTGGTGCGTACGGATGACGGACCACGTCGTGTGGTTATTGTGCACTTCATCCTCAACAAGCTCCTGGACGAGGGGGTGCAGGTCCTCCGGGTACGCTGCGTGGTCCAGCGTAGGAAAGGCGGCCAAGTCATCCTTGTCCTCATCCTCGTCCTCGTATTCGTGGTCGTGGTCATGCTCGTCTAGATGGTGCTCAAGCTCCTCGGGCACGGGCTGCAGAGGTTCAGCGGTGACCTCCTGCTGCGGCTTGGGAGACTGCGGCTGGTCGGGAACGTCAGGCTGCGTCTCCGCCGGATGCTCACCTTCCTCTAAAGTCGATAACTGGTCCACTGCACCCTCCACGTACGAGGGACGACGCATACGAGCCGACGAGGTACGCGATAACCGCCGAGTAGACACCCCATCCCCAGTCAGTATCTTATTAACAAAGTTATTCTCCCGCTGCACACGCGCATCCTCCACCTGCGCAGCCATCTTACGCGGATCCGCGGTCTTCTCGATTTGCCCAGCTTCCAGATCATTAGGATCAACCTCCAGTCCCATCTTCTGCGAGTTCTCCGCCGGCAACTGCGCGTTCGCCCGCGCCTCCAGTAACTCCTCCTTGGTGGGAACCATGCCCGGCCGCACCACTCGCGGCAGGGGCTTCGCTAAACTCCATACCGGCTTTGCGTTGGCGGGTTGCTCGTACGCAGGGTTGAGCTCCGTGTATCCTGGATGCACGAAGGGTTCGTGAGCGAGTCGAAGCTGGGGTGTTTCTTCTGGACCGGCTAGTGTGAATTTCCCTTGTGTTCGCTGCGCCAGCGTGGTGCGTGATGTGAGGCTGGGTACTCCGCTGCGTCGAGACGCGGCTGTGCTTCGTCGTCGGAGCCCAGAGTTGGCTGGCCCTGATGCTTCGTGGCCTTCCAGGGCAGTGGCGCGTCTGGTGGGCGTGACGAAATCCGCACGACCGGCTGCTGGAGTGCTCCTGGTGGGTGAGGCGGCTGCTTCTGTGGGCTCTCGTAGTCGTCGCGGTGCTTCGGACTATCTGCTGTCAGTATGTGTCCTACTTCATCGATTGTATGGCTTTACGTACCTTCGCCCGCGGGCGTCTGGGAGGTCTTTCGTCCATATTGCTTACTCCTCAATCGTTTGAGTCACACTAATCTAAGTATCAATTTGATCTATGAAGAGTAGTAAACAACAACGAAAACATCCGTCGAAGGAATTGACTTTTCCACACACTGGCACCTCGGCTAACGACCGGATGACAGGCAACTTGCGCAATCCATTGATTACCGGCTACTGGATACCTCAAAAGCGAAAGATCGGCTTATCTCTTGTTTGGTGTTGAATTGTGGGCTCATGGCGTAATGAGTGGATCTCATCTGGGTCCTCGGCAGCAGATCAGTCAATTAGCATTCGATATCGTTGATTCTCCTGGCGAGTCGATCCAATTGGGTAAACTATCAATAATTCCAACAGATTGTTGACCCACATTACATCACAAAAGATAGTATTATCCAGGTTTGTTGGTGGGTTGTTTCTGTTCAAATTTGGTGTGTTCCTGATGTGCCAAGTAAGAGAGGTAAAGGTACTGTCCATAGATATATCACCAAAGTCTGTTATCCCCACCAATGATATTACTGTGCATCATTAGACGAGATTGATGATCAAAAAAGTTTACTGCCATTGGATAGTTAGTAATGATGTCACCAGCATGCAGCATTGATGAAAGTACATTTGCACTGTTCAAGCATCATTTGCCGGTTCCTTAGCACCCACAGCGACAGGAGACATCGAAGCCAACGCAGTCCCTTCTCCCTCTTTTCCACGCTTCTCCCTCAGCCTCCGACGCATCCTGCAACAGATAACACACTCGAGTATCGAAAAAAACAAACGCGCGATGCTACATCATCAGCGAAATCCCTAAACCATGGGACAAACATACGGAAACGGAATCATCAATATGATCACCAGGTCCAAGGTCTCCCTCCACGGACGCGGATAATCGGACGGGGCATTGCTCAGACCCCAGTCGCTAAAGGCCAGCTGGAGACATCCTATAACTCCCAGAATCGTCGAGACGACGTTACCGAAAATCAGGCAACCCACGTGCAGCCGCTTGAGGGTGAATGAGGCGTCCAGAAGACCGCATACTTCGATCAAGTCGACGACTATCGCGGTAGTTACCTGCAAGGTCAGATACGTCCATAATTAAGGCGACGGTCGCTTACTGCAAAAATGGCAGAATAGCATGTGTGCCGGTCGCCCCAGTGAGTTGCCAGATATAGAAGGTAATAGAAACATGCTGTGCTGAACGCTAGTCCACCCAGCCTGATGGCCAGGTGAATGAAGGCTGGGACTTGTGGGACTCGTGATCGAGACATATCCTGGGATTCGGGTAGATCTCACATATCGACGAATATGGAATAATCGTACGTTCTTCTTCTGGGGATGTCAGGGGTTTTGTGCCTACAGTGCGCATGGACTACATGGCTGTGGCTTAGACCATGAGCTACAAGAACGTGTACCTTGTTCGCCGTATTCTCAGCAAAACAGCAGCTAATTCTGCAAGGGTTATTGCTCTGTGATTCAGCTACGGAGCCTGGCTTGGTACCAATATAAGTCTGCTTCGTTATAGGCTGCGCACACATTGCCAAGGCTGGTGGACATTATTCGAGCCAATTGTATAATTGTTTGGCGCCGACTGTAGAGGCTCAAGGTCAGAGGCTTGTTCTGGACTATCTGTTAGAGGCTATTCATTTGCTGGTCCATAATAGAACCATCTTGAAGCCTTTAACACTCTGCTGTCTTGCAATAGGCTTCTTGTCCTTACGGGGCATTAGACGTTGCCATATATGCAATGGACGAATGAGTCGTTACCCCTGCGATAGCGCGAAATGATACATGGCACTTCGGCTTAGCGCGCTGCATGTCTCACTTTCACAATTGACTCACTCGAGCTAGGCAGTCGCATTTGATGTTGCTAGTCTGATAGAGATCCGACTCCAGAGCACGAGACAGCTTGACTACCAAGCAGAGCGTGGGGTACCCGGAGGATCAATGAAGAATAGACCACCCCGAGCACAATGCGGCGATGGGATCAAAGCCATTAGCCTTTGAGGGACAGAAGAAGCTTCTCCCGCCTACTAGGGATTACCATGAGCTCGAGGTGGTCCAGTGTTAGTGCAAACGGTCTCTGATTCTTATTTGATGGTGCAAGTCGTCTCGACTCAACGTTTGTGGAGTCAAATCATCAGTCCGGATAGAGCTCATGAGGCGATTCCTGCAAGCTAAGCTTAGCATAAATCTGTTAAAGCATAGGTTCATCTTTGCTACGATAAACACCCTGACACTTTCCGACCATGGACAAATGAATAACTTGCTCTAACCTTACCAGTCTATTCATGCATAGTTGAGCCGGAAAGTATGCTCTTTCAGTCGTCGACGACGACTATCAGCATTGATCATTGTCAAAAGAGGTCGGACAAGGCATTCCTACTGTTTGTGATGGCTTGTATTGATGAGTCGTGCGTTAAGCAGCGACTGACCTGGTTGTGAGCTCATGCGCGTGCTAACCTTATGTCCCAATCAAGGAAGCAGGACAAGAGGCTACTTCAATAAACGCTCGATTCACCCTGGTAGACCCCTAGCTCTCCGAATCGATGACTTCGGTTTATCAGCGCCCACCATTCCCGATAGCCGAGGACTTGCGCCGCATCTAATATGAGCAAGCCCTGGCTGCGCACAGCCAGAGATTCACATCGTCCGCTGAAGCAGTGAGTTCGTATTGGATGAGGTTCCTTAAAGAGGAAGCAGGGGTTAACTCTTGGCGGCACTTGTTAGCCTTTGACCATTGCTGATTTGCTCTTTGATCAGCCGCTTGCTGGGATCCCTAAATTCTGTTGGGTAATGGTGAGATTGAATACGAGGTGAATCATTAACGACAAGGCTCTACCCTAGAGCCACAAGCCATGATAGATCTATCCGTCATAGACCACAAGGCAACGATGTAACGTCGCTAAGTATATCAAAGCCTTGCCCCGGCTTGAGATATTTCATGGCTCATGCCTCTTGCTCTCCTGATATACTCAACACCGGCCACTCAGCGGATAACCAGGCTCAAGACGGCGGTCGTTATGTATCATGGCATATACACAAGCCGAACTAACCGGCTACTTCGACCGCATCAACTTACCCAACGACGTCCGCGAGGCCTTATTAGCGGGTAGGGACCGCCTGAAGGCCCTGACCTGTCTTCTGCATCACCATCTGGCTGCTGTCCCCTTCGAAAATACCGCTCTTCACTATTCCGCCGATCGCGTCCTAGTTCTCAGCCCGTCATTATTATACGAGAAGATTGTTCGGCGCCGGCAGGGCGGTACCTGCTTTCAGATCACTCGATTATTCGGCGAAGTGCTGCTGACACTGGGGTTTGAGCTGTACATGAGCGGGGCACGCACAAACAAATCGACCAGCGTGGCCGCGCAAGACAAGGATGGCCGCGCGAAATTTGGAGATTGGTATTCTTTCCCTTCGCTCGGCCATATCATTGTTGGCGTATGTCTGCTGACGGTAAAGGCAGGCAACATATGATTCTCGTTGTCCTGATAGATGGAAATGACTATCTCGTGGACGCAGGGTTCGGCCCCAACGGCCCGGTAGACCCTGTCCTGCTTCGAGATGGGCTCGAGTTTACTGATGGTGACGGGAACCTCGGACGGCGAGGCAGAGTTGTTCATGCCCCGATTGACCAGGGCCGTGCCAGACATCTCAAGTACTGGCGGCTGCAGTTCCTATTTAACGGCAGTCCGGATTGGACGGACATCTATGCCTTTACGGAGAGCGAGTGGCTTGAGAGTGATTACCAAGCTGCAGAGCGTGCGGTTCGTGCTAACAGACGAGCTTGGTTTATGTACCGAGTGATTGCATTTCAGATCGTGCTGAAAGACAGGACGCCTGTTGGGTGGGTTATGATTTGGGATGACGCCATGAGTTGGTTCCAAGGCGGCAAATTGTCACGGCGAATGAGATTCAAATCTGAAGTGGAGAGGATCAATGCCCTAGAGAGTGTGTTTGGAATTAAGCTGGGTGAAGAAGAGAGGAGAGAGATTGTTGGGACAGTAGCATTCTTAGGTGGGAAACCCAAGATTTAGACATGTAGATTATGTACCTCTCTCTATGCATGGTTGACTCCCACCTACTGTACAACCGTCTTCTCCCTCCCGAAATGCAGTCTCCTCTTCCATTTTGCCCTACTTTTTCGCATCGCCCTCTGCGTTCTCGAGGAATGATGGTTGATATACTATGGTTTTATCATTGGTGCCACCGCACAACCGGTCCACACATCTCCATGAGATAACCAGCTAAACCATGGGGAAAACCAAGGGTAGGAGAGCGAAACGCCATAAAGTTGATGATGAGACAAGCCCATGTGGCCATCTGAAACTGGACCAAGGGTTGATAAATGGGTATTCGATAATTGTATTAACCTAAGCTAATACTACGTAAGATATATATCTGCAGATTAATCCCAGGATGTAAACCATTATCAGACATAGTTATATAATAGTATAACCACCTTATCATGTTTCATGCAATTGTAACTGAATTGTCGATTCCATGCCGGCGCAAGGAGGAAACTACCTCAGGATCCATGCGCACGTTCTTCCCCCCTGGGCATCATTGT
This sequence comes from Aspergillus fumigatiaffinis, assembly GCA_012656285.1. Taxonomy (NCBI): domain Eukaryota; kingdom Fungi; phylum Ascomycota; class Eurotiomycetes; order Eurotiales; family Aspergillaceae; genus Aspergillus; species Aspergillus fumigatiaffinis. The sequence continues at coordinate 107,023 of JAAAPX010000085.1, forward strand.
TCCTGCCAGGTTACATCTTTAGCCCCGCATTTCTCGTTATACCTGCTTTGAGGGTCTTGGACGGATCCGAGGTTTGGGGTGGAAGATTGGGCACAACGCCGACAGCTGACATGGTGCCCATTGCTGTCCAAACGGATGGTCCATCTAGTGGCGTACAAGGTGCCGCAGTATTCACATCTTATCACCAGGTCTTTGACCTGGTTAAAAGTAATCGGCAACTGCCCCATCTTCTTGATGGATCCACCACATGGTAGGCACATTACGGCATTGAGACCCTCGATCCAAACCTTCTTCTTTATATCCTTATCACAATGCGCACATTTCGTGGCGTTGTTAAGCTTGTCCTCTCGGTTTTTGGCGCTCGCATCCATTAGCATGGTTTCAGCCAATGCCTTCTTCATCTTCCTCTTTCGATGGTACTCACGGTTGTGGCAGGTCCCACACCTGTACTTCCATGGATCATCTCGATCCCGGAACCAGTTCGTTTTCGTTTTGTTGCTCCCACATACCATACATACGCATGTACCTGCTCGTTTCTGCTTTTGGTGGGCAATCATATAATCCGGCCTGTTGAAATGATGCTCTTGCCAATATTTGGCACACGTCCAGCAAAGATTTTGTTGCTCGCCATTAGCACCTGATGGCTCCATCCGATAAAACTTGGCGTCATCGCATCCACAGTTGCCGCATACCTTCTCAGGCTTGGCTTGCGTGACAGCCCATGAGCTTTCTGGTCGTACCTTGCCGTTCCAGGTCCAATACCGATAGCACGGGATACACCACCGTATGGAACCGTATATTGTTCCAGGTTTCCATTTCCACTGGCCGTTTGTGGTTTTGCAGTTATCACAGACTTTGGGGGCAAGAGCTCGCATCCCTTGCCTTATCGGCATCGTCCGGTTTAGCCCCTGCAGCGGACCATATGCTGTGCAACCAAATGCTCTTGCAACTTGTTGGTATAGCTCGTTTACAAAAGAATTGTCGTAATTGCTTCTTCGTGTAGGGTTATGGCTATAACTTCGAAGCATTATGATGAAAACGGTTTCCATAAGCAGTACAACCCAAGATGGTGTCCCATCCTCAAATTGTGCCAGAAGCTTGAAGGAAGCTGTCCTCTCAGGGGTACCTTTCATCCACGCATAGTGGAACGATGCTTCTTTGCCCCTCACGGGCTTACTGGATTTGATGATTTTTCTGTGCCGGTGGACCCTACCAGCAACACCATTGTCTGAAATGCTTGACCCAACATAAATACCATCCTCACCATCAGAGTCAACCACGTGGTTGAGATAGACGCCGTGCTTTGTATCGGTTGTTCTGGCCAGGGGAAACTGGATGAAATCATTATATGTAGTTTCCGGCTTTCCAAGCGCGCATCTGACCTGGACTGGCGTTGTGTCTTCCATTGCGGTAAGTATCTCATCCAACTCACAGGATCTGTTGCAGTTCGATAAGTACGCCCAGAACGTAGGATTAAATGTCGAATCCGATATGGATGCAAAGGACGTGCTCTGCACATGTTCAATGATTCCATTCCGGAACCACTTCGACTATTGTGGTTAGCGTTCGCTTTTTCACGTTGCGCTTTTCTCGAGATATTCCCCACATGTATCTATCTCTAAAATATGCTGAGGTCATAAATCAAAAGCTAACATGCTGCAAACGCACCTACATTTGCATGCTTATTTTTCACTTTTTTCCTCAAGTCATTGGCTGTGAAATTACTTGTGGAGATCTAGTGCTCAGAAGGCTCAGGATCATCGCCAGGAGTGGAGCCTTGGCAATCAGCTTCAAGTTGCACAGACTTGGCCTTAGTGGTGATAGAGGTACTGAGGTGGTGAGTTGGCAGCTACTGCTGCAGGCTGGAGTTTTAGTCTGGAGTTAAAGTGCTCATTGCGAAGAGGCCCAGGACATTACATAAGTGGGAACTGCAAGGAAAGTTAAGCTGAGGAAAAGTGGAGAGAATATGTTGTGCTACTTTTACTTTCCAGACTAGAGATAGGAATACCGCTGCCTCATGCAGGTGGAATTCAGATAGCCCTACAGACAGACCGCCGAGGAGTTGGCAAAGAAGATAAACCAAGACTTGATACACACCGTGTATCTAGTGTAACCACTCTTACCAAGGGCCGTAATTAGAAATGAAGCATGTTATACCTTTGTTCTGTATGTTATATGACCCTTACTGCCAACATAATCATTTTGTATTTTTTAAACATTGTATTGTACTGTTGTTCCAACCTGTCAAGCTTTCCGCAGATACTCAAGTCAAGTGTATGGCGGATTTTTGCCTTGAAGTTCTCAGGCTAGTTTTGTGTCTTGTTGGGAACTTTACTACTCTGTTATATTGTACTTTCTATCTCCTTAAACTGTTATTGAATTCTATACCTGATTGATTAAGCCTCTTATTGCTCTTCACATCCTTTAATCCTGATATTTATGTTTAGCTTTGGGGGAAGAATCACTGAAAATCACTTACCGTTAAACACAAGACCATCATTATCTCCTCCACTATTATAGATTACAATAGTGAGTCCCTTCTATCAACCCAAAGTTCCACGGCATGGCATACTATGACTCCCCATAGGCCATCTTCTCCACATCGGAGATAGAGATTTTATATAACGTATAATGACGGTCACAGTACCATCACTCCTACATGATTGACTCTGATATGTTGACACAGATCAGAATCACGCTCAACTTTCTCTTACTCCACCACTAATAATGTCTACCTTGGTCTTAGCTGTGCCATTGATTGAATTCAAGTACCTCCTGATACGCTAAAACACCAGAATCAACTTTCAAGGAAATGAGATGCATCCTTGGGGGTGCATATACTCTTCATTCGGGTGTCTGATGAAAAAGAGTTCATAGACCGCATTATGACCTGCAAGGCAAAAGTACAATGGCCTTCCTTTCTATCCTCGCTGCACAACATCTTTGCTAGACCACTTGACACTATAGTCAATGAATCTTGACCTTCACCTGAGTCCGACCATAGAAGAGAGGGGCGTTGTATTTCCAGTCCATTGCAAAATCAATGCCAGTAGAATGATGGCGAGCGCGAATTGAAGCGTTTGTGCCCAGCCCCTGCCCTTACTGCTGTAGTCGACCCAACCCGGTCCGGATCGTGATGGAAGAGGTAAAAATCCAACAACTTCACCATCAGCAATCGCCTTGGACCCTAGCTCAGCCGGCAGATCTCCCGCGTACGGCACAAAGTAACGCCCAACCACAGCCTTGAGGAACCCGTCACGAGCTTGAAGCCGAACAAGGAATCTGGAGGTTTTATAAATAGACTTGACACGGCTGTATCGTATTTTTCTGTAGCGTTGAAGCAGGGCGTCAATTTCTGCGTCTGAAGGTAGTTTTGCGTTGGCCACATCCACGAGGCTGTTCAAAAGGGTGGCCAGAGTAGCGGCATCTTCTATAGCACAGTTTGCTCCTTGCCCGATGTTTGGTGTCATCAGTGCGAGACAGCGATGTTAGTACAGGGGACGAGACAGACGAGGCAAGAAAAGGACACTTTTAGAAGATTCTACTTCTCATACCTTGTGGACACTGTCACCCAGGAGAGCCATACGCCCATGGTGCCATGTTTCAAAGATAGTCTCTTCCAATGCTGTCATTGAAGCAACTTCCTTGTTCGTCCATACCTGTCCAAAGGTGATGTCTTTGTAAAATCGTACATCTTTCAACTTCTCAGCCATAGCCGCGGCATCAGCATCAGTGAAGCGAGGACTATTAGGGTAGGTGTATTTCTTATCAAGCTTCTGGATCACAAACCAGAAGATACGACTGTCTTTTCCGTGGATGGTGATAATGGTGAGGCGATCAAAGAATGCGTTGACTTGATCTCCCATCTCTAGTCCTCTGATAGGTGAAGAAATGCCGAAGATGCAGCTGTATTCAACAGTCATGCCTGGCAGTGCAAATTAGAGAGATGTTTAGTCTAGTGCGAAGACAAGGGATGAAAAAAGCTATTTGAATCAGGTATGCTGTGGCAAGTACTTACTCCTTCGTTCGCGCTCGCTGACCAGACCAGTACTCTGTTTCTCTCCTGCTTCCCACATCTCTGATCGCACTCGGCTATGAACACCATCTGCACCGACGACCAGCTGCCCTGTATAAATGCTTCCATCTTCGGTAGTCACGTCCAGATCGTCTCCTAACCTCTGGATGCTGACCACCTTTTTGTTGAGGCAAATATTGTCCTTCTTTGGGTATCTGTTGTAGAGAATTTGGAGCAATTTCTGTCGATCCAGGAAAGCTATCGGAAAGCCGAACCTGTTTTATACCCAACATAAATTCTAATGCCCCAAAAATATGTCTTTGAAGAGGATGAACTGTGACAGACCTCTCGCCGATGATTTTTGGATAGCGGCTGCTGAAATGGAAGCCATCTGGATAGCTCACCGTTGCAACGTTTAGTGGTTCAATACACTTTTCGATTTCCTCGTAAACTCCAAGCTGGTCAAGAATCCGCGCCCCGTTTGGCGAGACGCCAATGGAGGTACCAACCTGCGGCGCTATGTCATTCGCTTTCTCGAGAACGATATGATCGATTCCTGCTCGGTCTAAACAGTGGGCCAATGTCAAACCGGCAATTGATCCTCCAACAATGATAATCTTGAACCCAGGCCGATCAATGGCCGAGCAGCCAGATTGAACAGTTTCTCGACTTGAGTATGACTGGCGAGGGGCGTGTGATTCTGTCATTGTGTTCGAAGACTGGTGCGGAGTCTATACAGCAAACGATAATAGCAAAAGCAAATCATAGACATCGGCGCAGCCCAGTAGTGCGGCCTTTCAGAACGACTTCTTCAGAACGACTTCCTCTTGGTTCAATCGATGCCTATATTCAGCATGGGGCATTTGAAGACATACGTCAAGAAAGATGACTCTAAGCCCCTCACTAATCAATTGATCAGAAATGAAGGACTGCAAGACCTCGCACGCGCTGGACAAGTAGGCCACTTGCAGAGGATATTATGATATATTACATATAAGTTACCTTGTGTTACCAGCTCGAAAACTACGTAGTCTGATTACAGGTTAGATTATGTTGTAGAAGTATATTACATAGCGTACTGTATATATTACGCGCAGACCATACATCAGAGACATTAGCATATATATCTTTGTCCTTCCATGTCAGAGCAACCCCAGCACATATACAAGGATACAATGTATTACAGTAATGATTATCTATACTGAGTTATCTATGACCCGTCGTCGCCGATTGATTGATTACAAAATGGGCTGTTCACACTGGGAGACTGCCTGCAACTCCGCAAGAGACTCATGTAAGTTGGACTAACCATGTTGTGCATTTCTGGGGATTTGTAACAGTAGAGACCAAATAACATTCAAAACAAATCTTTCGCCCTTTCTGCAAGTATAACCTAACTACTTAAGAAGTTGACACCTTTCAACCCAATAATAACCATTATAATTATCGCAACACGGAGGGTCGAGTGAGGATCAACCTGTGCCATACATGACGTGATTGGCGGACTGAAAAGCGGTTCGCTGTTCGTGAAGCCCTCTTACCTGGTTGATCCCTAACCTTATATTTGCTTATTCTTTCCCTCGAGAGACTTCTCGTACTGTCTCACATACCAGTAGCAGACACCATAAGAGGCGTCTGTAAGAAGAAAGACAGCCAAGCTCCACAGAACAAGGGGACTGTTCAGCCAGGCAAACGACTCAGGCCAGTATTTCCATCTCAGGGATGCGAATACCACCGTGCATGACGATCCCAAAGAACGAGAAAGCCTCCTGATGTTAGCTGTAGCAAGAAACCGAGGTACGGGGCATTTACCATAGGGTGTAAGAACCGCCGCGTGTGCTTCCCCTGCAAAGCAATTGACAAAGTCCTCCGATACTGAGGAGTAACTGGCACACCACGGCCCCCCACGAGTAAGCAAGGGAGTGACCGATTTCCGCTGCCAGGGCCAAATGTCCAGTCAAGAAACCGAACATCCCAATAGCAAAGATAAGTGGAAGGTTGTGCATCACCAGAGGGGCATGAGTCCACTCATTTGGTGCAAATCTGACAGCAGCGTACATAACTCCAAAATTGATGCTGAGGCCTGTAAGAAAAACACCTTGCTCCACCCAGCTCTTGGAGGGATAAATTATGCCATACACAACTTCCCAGGCAATATTGCAGCATAATGGCATAATGGCCATTCCATAGGTCTTATCTTTGAATGACTTGTAGACCATCCCCACATAATTGATCAGCCAGCCGACACCCATGCCAAGGACGAAGAGGTTGGCAATGGGCTCAACAGCTCGGTACTCGGGAGGAGCTTTGGAGACGTCAAAGCCGTCCATTTCTGATGCTTTGTTTTTTCGACACAATGCAAAGTAGAAAGCCCCCAGCGAGCTCGAGAACGGGATTTCTGCTCAGGTTGGGGGGCGTCGTAGTTATGGCTGAAGCAGTTTCGCAAAGTGGACCGACCGGGTGTTCTGACGTGACAGGGTATCCTAAACTATTTTTCTTGGGCACTGAGGCATAAAACGAGATGTTCCTTGACAAAGAACGAAGGCTGATTGCAGATTGCTGAAAATGCAGTCAGCGGTTATAAGATTAGAATGAGGTTGAAAAAGATAGTAGCTGCTTGAAATCACTAGCCTTTTCACTAACATGGGCAATGCATGTTCGAGTCTGCTATCCTTCCCATTGTGACAGCGGAGAATATGCAGCATGCAGAAGTTATAGTTCAAGTCACATGCATGACATGCATGGTAGATGGAGGAGCACCAACTGCCATAAAAAATACCATCCTTCATGTGCAGTATCATTGGAGGACAGACTTTCTGTCTCGTTTTCGATTCCTAGAAAACGCCACACAATGACGAAGCTCGACTCATAAGACAGTTCAACCGAATGGACCAGCATATCAAAAATCATAGAAACACAGAGCTTCGTTTGGATCATAACGTGTGAGTCAGAGTTTTTGCTTTTTGAGTTTTGACAGGGAAAGATTTGAGTCGAATAGTCACTATGCGAGCAGGTGCATATTAGCACCAGAAGGTAGTCTCAGAGCTGAGAGAACTTACTGAAAGTACTTCCTGCACTAGCGCTAATAGAATAAATGATCTATGAGACTCGTGTAGATATCATTCTATCCAGCTTCCCTCACTTACATCTACTCAATTTCAGCATACGCGGACGCTCTAGACGATCAAGATGAACGACTTTTCTCCATTGCTAGATTTCCCTCTTTTCCTACTCACTATCGTGCTTTCGCTTTCTATCGTTCTCTCGCCCACGGCTATCATTATCGATCGTCTTCCACAGATCAGATTCTGGTCAAAAAAGTCCTATTTGAAAGGTCAGAAGGAGCCGGCCAATATCACGTCGCTAGAATGCCCTTATAGCTACATTCGTCAAATTTACGGCCATTACCACTGGGCACCTTTTGTTGAGAAGCTGTCTCCCACACTGAAGGACGAGAACCCTACCAAGTATAAAATGGTGCTTGAGATTATGGATGCGATCCATCTTTGTCTGATGCTCGTTGACGATGTGAGTGGATTGACCTAATACTAGGTAGTAATGATTTGATGAACGGAAAATAATTGTCTCTAGATAGCGGATGACAGCGATTACCGGAGGGGACGTCCTGCTGCCCATAAAATCTATGGCCCGTCAGAGACCGCAAACAGAGCATACTATCGAGTTACCCAGATCCTCAATAAGACCACAATTGAATTCCCACATCTGGCATCATGGCTAATGCAGAATCTCGAGGAGATTCTTGAAGGGCAGGACCTTTCCCTCATATGGCGCAGGGATGGACTCAGTGGCTTCCCAGCCAAGCCAGAAGAGAGAGTCGCGGCTTACCGGAGAATGGCTTCACTGAAAACAGGTGCATTATTCAGGTTGTTGGGACAACTTGTTCTGGAGGATCATTCAATGGATGAGACCATGACCCTTATCGCGTACGTGCCTTGCCCTGTCGGTCCAGTGAGAACAATCATGCATCTCTTATCCCGCTAACTGACCTGGCTAGCTGGTTCTCTCAACTACAAAATGACTGCAAGAATGTCTATTCTTCAGAGTATGCCAAGAGTAAGGGTTCGGTGGCTGAGGACCTGCGTAACACCGAGCTGTCATACCCCATTGTTCTGGCTCTAAATGCGCCTGATGGCCATTGGGTTGCGAAGGCTCTGCAGTCTCCATCACCATGGAATATTCGAAACGCACTTCGAGTTATCCAGAGTGACACTGTCCGTGGAATGTGCATGGCCGAGCTCAGGAACTCAGGCTCATCGATTCAAGACTGGTTGGAACTCTGGGGAAGAAAGGAGAAACTTGACATAACGTCCAGCAAAAAGGCTTGAATGCGGATATTTTGACCAATCTTCATGTTGCTCTTCCAGAGGAGCTCCTCTCCATCCACGCGACGGAGATGGAGTCATTGTGAGTTCTGCTATCATAGCTAATGGAAACATGTCAGGATTCTATCTCCCTGTATAAATGACCCTGTTCTTTGCGGCTGTCCCTAAACATTCACTTACGCAGCAGTACAATGGTGCCTCCTTTACAAGCATATCAAATATCATTAGCTTTTGAGTTCGTGACCCCTACCCTTGGTACTCCTTTAATACGCCTTCAAAAGATTATTGGAGATTACCTGCGAATGTATGATGTGTCTGTCGATATGTAGCCTATCAAAATCAAGTCTAGCCTGTCTTCTTTTTGCTTTCCAGGTGCTGGAGCCGATAATGGTCATCTCTCCAGCACAGCCCAATTGCAACGCTACACGGTCCACAAAAAACAGCTAGAGTCGCGACACGAAGACTAAGTGTTACCCTGTTGATTCCCCTCTCTTCATGTCGATAGTATACAGCCGAACACCACAGCAAGATCGCCAGGGCAGATAGGGTATAATCCCAATGAAGGAAACGTAGTATACCTTCCTCCAAGGATTCAACTCTTTGCTCACCCCACGGGAGGCCTGGAAAGAAGACTGATCCTGGATATAGATCAGTCGAGTGAAGAGCCTCAGGGAGAGGCACTTGCGAGGGTGATAGCACTGATATTCCAACCACGACCATGTGACAGAGTGCAGGACATCCAAATGCGAATGCGTAAGTATACTTTAGCGTGGCCGCAGTAGATTCCGTCTTCCCCTGTTGAGGTTTATGAATCGGACCCTGCAATAACCAAATGAGCAAGGAAACAGAAATCGGCCACCCCTGCCATAGCGCAATAATTTGCTGTTTGAAATCGTAAGAAATGATCCCCGGGGCGGGCAGAGAGGCTAGAAGCAGCAGAGATATGTAGCCTATAGCCATAGACAATGGGATGCTAACAGGTTTTAAGGTGTTTTTGGAGATTCCAGAGCGCCCAGCTGGCCTGGCTGGCGTGATATCTATGGCAAAGAAAAGGGGTATTATTAACCCTGGGCCGATGGCCTGGACCAGAAGCCCACTCAAAGAACTCCTAGTGGCAAGTAATTAGCGGTTGATGGTAGAGCTCAGCAAAATCCACTTCATGTTCATACTCAATCATGGCTTTTCTAAAACACTTCCTCCGGCATTTTTGGAGGATGATAATAGCCCACATAGGCAACACACTGCCAGCAAAGGCGAGAGCATACAGTGGTAAAGAAGGCATAGTTGGATGGAATATAGGCCAGTAAAATATAACACATGCTGCCAGAAATTGATCGAGGAAGGTAATCCTGTATAGTACGTTCTTAACCCTCCTTCAAGGCCCGTAAGTGAGTTTCGAGCTGCCATATCCGATAATAGGTCAATGAAGCCATTCCGAAAGGAGAGGTAATATTTCGTGTAGAGTGCAAGAATAGAAAACGAAAGGAGAGCAAGTTGTGCGGCTTTCGTCATTTTCTTGCGTGCAATTTTTCTCATATCATTAGGAGATCATATCCTAAGGCTTGAAGAAGCAGGAAAATCGGCTTTGTAGACTACTCCACCACTTAGACAGCACTCCAATGTACATTGCGGCTTGACAAATTCGAAGACAATAACGAGTTACACGGACGGAATCCCGGAAGTACAGGTCATGGAATTCAAAACCAAAAATACGAGGATTTTGGTATTTGCAATCAGAATTGCGATCCAATGTGATCATCTATTGGGTTTTATAATCTCTGAAAGTGGGCATTGAGCAAATGTTAAGAGTGGAATATGTACATATTTTGATCATCCTGGACCTGCAGCCTGTTGAGAAAGGGACTGGTTATACAACTTGAATGATCATATTCTTGTGAAGAAATCAGAGCTGTCCAAATTATCACTTCTAAGCTATTCGTCATATGGTCAGTATATCACTTTATATCCCTTGTATGATCACCTGCAGGAGTTGACAAAAGTGAATCTCATCCTGAGTTCTCCTTTTTCATCGCCTCATTTGTGACTGTGGTCAACGCGAGACTCTGAGCACACTCAGCATATACCAGACCCTCTTCTGTGCTATTCCACATGTATCTGTCGAGTATCCTTTAGTGTAATGCGTAGAGTCCTGAAAGTACATGGTGCAGATATTATATGACATCCTTTGGTTGGATTGTTTGAATTCCTCGCAATACCAGTCCATAAGAAAGTACACCCTGCTTTCAGCTTTAAGATTTCTGTAACTTAGTCTGATATCGCTGCTTTCACATCAATGCTTTGTGCATATACGTGAATACTCTGTACATGACACTGGGGCTCTCATTTACTTCCAGTTATTGTCGTCTGCTCTATGTAAAAATCTGTAACTTACATTATTCGGTGATTGCAGTAGTCAATCTTTGACGATATCTATCATCGGGGATGCAGACCTAAGATCTATGGAAAGTAAGGTAATGCATTTCAGAAAGAAGGTACTCCTGTTATCCAATAGAATGAATTCAATGCAGATCTGATTTTAGTCTCAACTGTACACGTACTGCTTAACAAGTCTTTAGGCTTTAGCAGACAGGGATGAAATTTTCTCATGGTGTACCCTGCATCTAGCGCATACACTCGAGCAACCTACATGCAGAGCAATGCTGGTCATTATGAGGCCATTGCCGGCAGTGACTTCCTGCCTGCATTTGATCAATACTCAGTCGCTACTGCAGGATAAGGTAAAACCCTAATGTGAGTTATTATACACTCTTCACATGAGGCAAGCTGACTCTGTGAAAAAAGGCCCCTGCCCGTTTGATGAAAGCTATAGAATATATTACCAGATATGTATAGTAAAATACTGTAGAACATTGTTCTAGTAAGACACTTTGTTTTTTAAAGAGTTATCAGGGGGTCTCTCTTCTCTATCATCATCGAGGGAGTAGTATTCCCCCGCCATCGCTCGATCGCAAAGAAAGATGTCCATTCGTGTCATGGTAGGTATCTGAAATGCAAATTTGCCACGCTATTTTGACATTTCCTTAGTTATGTACATCCATGCTCAGCGGGTTATCTTGCCTGTGCATAACCCTTATGCACAGATTCTCGTGCAAACCACACATTGCGTATAGCAGCGAGCCATTTCGTGAAGCGGACCCGGGCCAACGTTGAAGGGCCTAGCGGTCTTGCGGGACATTTGGCACCTCCTGCTTCAAGAGCCCGAAGGCATCGTTGACGAAGATTACAACAATCCCCTAAACGACGGCTCTATGCTCTGCCAGAGGCTGTATTTCAGCTTCGAGACGAGGCCTGGCAGGGAGTTTCCAGAAGTCCAGACTACTTGCCGACTTGGAACTATGTACGGAGCGATGAGGCGACTGTGCAAAACTACGAGGAGATCTTCCGGAAGTGCGGCCACGAGTGGGGTTGGAATGGGAGATACAAGAAGGTTTTCGAGAGTGCTTTGTATGTGGCTACCCTAGTGTTCCATGCTCCCCTACCGTGATGCCAGAAGGCTCGCACGTTTGCTAACCGGTAGTTCATCAGTGGGCCGGTAAATCATTCCCGCCAGACGCCGGTCCATCTCGACGCATCTTTCCTATATTCCGAGAAGAAGGGAATATATCAGACATTGTATTTTAGCCCACCGCTCGGAACCGAAGAATAGGGGCAGATAAATAATATAGTTATCGTGCAAGACGGTTAGGCCTAAGTTTGATAGTATAATAACTCAACCAAAACGGAGATAGAGAGTGCCAGACGCTAGCGTATTGAAATCGGATAGAAAATGTCAGAGAACCGGTAATATCAATGTCTATCTCATTTACTCGTAAAGTGAGGTCTGCTACTAACCCAAATGTAGTTTAGGATGAAGTATCAAGTGATGCGGGGACGTGGGGTAGATGCATCGTCATTATATCCATATATAATACGAGCCATGAGTATGGCCAAAGCTGTTCTACTCGGAGAATCTCTGTCTGCACACAACCTGACAAAAATCTCAGATCATCTGTTCCCACAACTTCATCCAACTCGCTCAGCTCCCAATCCAGCCACTCAGAGTTCATCATGGAGGCTCGCTGTCAATGTGGAGCCATCCGATTTACGACACCACTTCCAGCACCTTACAAGATATACGCTTGCCACTGTACTGAATGTCGTCACCAGTCTTCATCTTACTGTGGCATATCAGCCGTCTTTCCCTGGTTTGAAATACCAATGGTCAATCCAGACGGTACTGCGAGAATCGGTACCTATACTCGGCGAACCTTGAAAGGTAGAGAGCTGGAATGTTTATTTTGCTTGTCATGTGGATCACGACTCATGCATCGCACTCATGGAGAAGAAACCCTGATCGTGAAAGGTGGCTGTCTGGACGCTCTGACGCGGGAAATGATGTCGAAGGCTGCGCATATTTGGTGTAAGGAAGCAGTGATGGAGATACCATCCGGCGCAGAACGCTGGGAGGAGGACCCGGAGGATTAGCAGTTTTTTCAGCATTAGTGTGAAGCTGCTCTTGATTTGCTGGTAGATCATTAGGTATTAAGGTTAAATAAGGTCCGTCATCAACTACAAGCGGACTAGAGTTGCAGGACATGATAAATGCTGATGTACTTGGTGTTATTATTGAAGAACCAGTCCAACTTAAATACATCATGATATCCTAATCTTAAGGAAGATGCCATTTCGCATTCTTCCATCCTTCTGCTCAAGAATGCTTATCGCAAACCCATAGAGAGCCTCATCGATGAGGCCGCACCGAGGCGAATGTAGTGTTGACCTGAGCCTGAAGCTCGATCAAATAGTGCCTCCCGATGAAGATAAATGAAGACGATTTCGGTGAAAGCAGACAACAGGTAAGAATCGAAGTTGCGACGGCGAAAGCTAGACTCTGCGGAGGGCATCTTTCATGTCATTGGTGACTTTCTGGACGCCCAATGTGTCATCCTTATTGTTGTTAATCGGTTGTTCGACCGTCTTTATGGCCGCTATCTGCTTGTTTCGCAGTCGTTGCCGCCACAGTCGGTCTGTAAGCTGTAGTCTGCACTTTGCATGTCCCCCTTGATGCTCTGGCCAAGGGTCTATCAATATGTTATCACTGGGCCGTCGCGTGGGGAAGTCCTGTTAAAGGCAAGTCCTTCCTTCAAACATGAATCGAAACGAGATGCCCTGCAAGGCATTCTTGTTGTACTCCCAGTTGAGTGCGAATGACCCGTGGCAGGTTGAGCACAAGGATGTATTGGTTGCCGGCATTTAACTCGAGGCCTCTCTGCTGGATTTTAAGTCTCTTCAGACTGGTAAACGGATGAGTGACGTAGTCGTCCGGCAGTCCGCACCTGGTATCCCTTCGCATCGTAATACACCGGTTCACCGGGACGTCTCTGACAGGGAGACCATCACCGATGATCACCAGGAGACTATTGCCTTGAAGTACAGTGCTAATTCAGTCAGCAATGTTATCACAAGTAGTGACACCCGAGGGTATTCAACAGTAACATACAGGTCGTCAGATGTGCCCCATTCTCACCATTCTTATCAAGATGGTAAGATTAGGCGTAGACTTGCCATTCCACAGGCAGTTTGCAGAGCGCCCGCAAATAAAGCCTGATCTTTGCATTCAGGCAACGCAACCAGTAGTCCCATGATAATGGATTCTGCTACAGGAGTTGTCTCCTAACGCAGTATCTTCGGCCTTACTGAAAATGGGCGCTATCTTAACATGACTCCGTTGTATCCATTCCAAGAACGCCTATTGAAACCTCACAGCAACCTGATCAGTGCGAAGCTGCGCTGCATTCTACTAGTGGGTTGTAAGGTTAAATGTAAGGTCCGTCAGCAACTACAAGCAGACTAGAGCAGCAACATATGGTGGATTCTGATTATCAGTATTATCAAAGAGCCAGTATTGCTCAACTTTAATACACCCATGATCTCATAATCGTAGGAAGATTCCGCTGTATCCATTCGAAGAACGCCTATGGAAAACTCACGGCAAGCCTCATCAGTGCGGCTGCGTCGAGACGAATGTCGGGTTGACCTGGGCCTGGAGCTCGATCAAATAGCGCCTGGTAATGAAGATGAATGGGGAGACTTCCGGTTGCGTTGGTTGTTGTAATGGTAGCTGTCTGCGCTATGAACGGGTACTGGTTGGCTGCCTGCTGGAGTCCGAGGGGAGGCATTGGCGGTATGGTCATCTGCTGGATGCGCAGAGCCTGCTGCGTAGTGACGGACTGACCGGGAGGGCTCAACTGCCACTTCTCCAACAGAATGGTCCTCTGTCTCCGTTTAATGCTGAGCAGAATCACGGTGCGAACGGCCCCTTCGGAGTTCTCGAACCACCATCGTGCGTCGTAGCGGAGCCTGGTCAGGGACTCAGAGACGCCGGCCTCAATTACCAGCGAAGGCCAACCTGTCGGCTGATTTCTTGTGGCATGTCGGGTTGGTGGTATGAAACAGTCATCCGCTTCTTTTCCCTTATTCGCAGCCATGCTGGGCCTGTGGGTCTTGTTCGCGCCCCATAAGATGTCATCCATCGACGCCCCAGCCAAAACGGCGGAGACGGTTATATGGTCGCGGAGACGTGATGTCGCAGTTTCATGAGGCTCGGACGGGACAACTTTGATAAGCGCAGTGGTTCGTTCAAACATCAACCGAAAGTCAATGCCCTGCAAGACATTCTTGTTTTCAACTAGTTGACTGCGAATGGCTCGAGGCAGATTGAGCACAAGGATATACTGATTTCCTGCGTCATCATTCCGGTTCAGTCTCTCAAGTACCCTCTCTGCCTCGATACCCAATCTACTGAGGCTCGTGAAGGGATGGGTGACGTAGTCTTCTGGTAGTCCGGACGTGATATGCGATGGCCCCATGATTGTAGACGGCGTTGGTGAGTTGATTGCTGACGCGGTGCCTTCGGTCTCGCTGAATATGAACGCCATAGTCAATAATCTGAAATATGTAAACCAGAGACAATGTTTTGAAGGAAGGAAGATCAAGGGTATGAAGAAAGAAGAATGAGTGTATGAAGAAAGAAGAATAAGTGTATGGAGAAAGAAGAGTGAGGATATGAAGAAAGAAGATCAGTATGAAGGAAGAAGATTGAGGGTATCTAACGTAAGGGTTCTCAGCACTTACCATCATTTTTATGATTCTATTCACTGTTGGATACCTGACAAACAAGCTCAGTAAATAGAAGCTATGGATTACAGCCAGGGCAGTTAACAGTGAATGATCAAAGTTGCATCTGGGAAGTGAAGGAAATCAAATTTTCTGGATGATGTTGGACTAGATAAAACAGGGCGAGCCATAACATATTCGGCTACAAGCCAGATATGCTGCCAAGGTAAGTTTAGAGAACGGCTTTTAAACCCACGGATGGACAATAAGACAATGCTGTCACCAGAGTGTCATGAACTCTGCTAAATGTCCACGGTTATGTCTTTGGCCCCTCATACCAAGTTCTTTAGCCATTTCCCTATAGGTGAACCACGGACGATGATGATGGTTCTCTAATACAGTTATAAACATATCTAGCATCTGGCATCACAATCGATTGTATAATATGCTCATTCACTAGCTTGAAGGCCCAAAAGCTGATGCGTGGGATAACTTCGACAAGCTCGAGCAAGATGACATGAACACGTTCAGTCTCATCTGTAATCTACCAAAGCCCATTCGCGAGTGGCTAGATGACAATTACAAGAACGTGCTGGATGGAATTCCATATCGCTTGATGTTTGAGGGGAATATCAGTTTGGTCAAGATTATTCCAAATTTCCACAATGGCGCTATAAGAAGAAATCCTCGTCAAAGACGATATTCCACTCGTTCGAATGCTCTGTAAACAGCCCTATCGTTTATATTTATGATCAATCATACCACCTTTCCGTTGACCATCAGAAAAGGGCACACAATCACAACCCACGAGCCAAGTAAAGATTCGACTCTAGACGTGCATACCTTCCAGACTTGGATTCCTTCAGCCAGACCATTGGAGTCCACTGAAATCTTCGACGCTCTTGTACTCTGTTAGACTGGGCCCTTCAAGAGACTGCGCCAGCGCTGCAGCATGGTTGAGGATCTTGTAGATTGTCGATATAATGTCCCCCTGCTGTCCTTTGTCCCAACTCATGATACAGCCTGAGTACTACCCAAGTCAATATTTCGCAAGAATAGTTTCAGCGGTTGGTCGAACAGCTCACCAGAGACTCCTTGTCTATGCACAAAAAGCGCCACTCATCGGTATCAGTAACGATTCCATATACTGTAGTATTGTTGCGACCAGCTCTCTTCCTTGCATGGTGCAATATCGCTGTCATAGCAAATCAGTAAATTTCCTTGCTGGGTCAGTACCACATACCCATAGAAGATAATGCCTGATATCGGCCAATGTTCCCTCGACGCGATGCACAAAAGAATAGCAGGTTCGTCTCTTTTTTTTGTTCTCCGTACCAAATGGAATAGTCTGTCGTGCCCTCTAACACGTAATATTTACTTTGATAGGACCAGGGCAAACTCAAATTCTTCTCGAATTGGAGATGAAGGGATCCGTACGCTGAGGCGGACTCGCGCTTCTTGCTTGCAAGGACTGCGACGAGGATTGTCTCAAGACGGGATTTCATAAGCGCTTTGTTCTCGCTATTTCTACCTGCCGCACGCCAATAGCCCCACAGGATTGACCCTATACTAGCGTCAGGCTTGAACTGACCTTCTGCGTGTATCGAGCGGTAGATAAGTATACCTACCTAAGTACTCAGGCCCCTGAATCTTGTCCTGCGCTGTCAACTGCCAGCAAGAACTAGGATTCGGATCTGGCTGGAGGCGTAGGAACCGACGAACATCTTGGGGTTGTATATCGGCAATGGTGATATGTGGCAGATCGTTATTTTCCGAAGTGGTAGGCCTTTTACCCTGCTGGGACCCTGTCCTAGACACTGCGGGCACTTCGGCGATGTTAGCTTTGCTCCGCATGGCTGAGCCTTGTGCTGAGCTTTTGCCAATTTGAATCCCCAATCTTTCAAAGTAGTCCATGTCAGTCGAATAGCTTGGTGGAGTGCGGTAATAGATAGAGTTTGCAAATGCTGGGGTCAGGACAGGGTAATGAAGTCGAAGACGCAAATGTGATGTCAACACAAGCCCTCCTACTATTCTACCATACATATTAGACACAAAATGCCTGCATTAGCAGTATGTGATATAGATATTTATTTAGTTACTCCTGATTATATCAGTTATCCACTTGGTCGCGGTCTATTTTCTAAATGCGACAACTCTCTAGCGTCCTTCAGCTGTTCCTCCAAAACCATACAGCCAGTCATCTGGCTCACGGTCATTTTCCGTCGGTTCATTTGAGCTTCTGATATTGCAATCCCAATTGCCTGTTTAATAATCTTGCCAATCTGGCTGATGGTCTCTTCTTGTTGACCTTTTGTCCAGTCCAAGTGGAGCGACGAGTACTTTCATATATTTCGTCAGATTCCTATATCATCAAGACCGTAGAGAAAACACGTACCTGACTCTTGCTGTTGAGGTGCAAGAATGTCCATTTGTAACTGTCTGTACAGAGACCATATATTTCCGCGTTCCTCCCGGCTTTCTTTCTAGCGTAGTGAATTATTGCTGGGCAGTACGTGTTAATAGGACGATTCACAAGGGAGGCATGCTCTCGAGAGCAATATGGAACTTACACATAGCTGCAAGAGGCATCCAGCACCCATCCTCCATTAGCACATCACTCCGGACAACGATAAAGTTGGTCTCGAGGTCTTGTCGGCTCCCGTACCATAGAGCGTAGTCCACCGTGCAGCCAACGATGTAACTACAACCCTGAAAGTCATGTGCTATGCAGAGTCTGTGTCGGGATCCCCAGGAAACGGCGTCCAGAATGGCCGACATTCCGAACCTACCATTCTCAGACTTTTGTCGCGCTTCTTTCACCTCGGATAGGGTTTGGATCAGTATGGCATCCAGTCTCGGGCGGATGAGCTTAGTATTTGGGGACTCGATGATTAGCGCTAGGTTATAATCATCTAGGAGCCTTTCTGGTGTTTGTTAGCGACAGGAAATCCCGTTAATAGCCCAGGAAACGCACTTACCCAGAGAGCTAGGCATTTCGAGTCTGTCATCTCGGCCAATATGCCACGTGCTCTTTTTTCTCCACCAGCTGCTTGGGGAAATCACCGTAGCCCCAAGGAAATCATCAAGAACATCGCTCTCGTTGTCTTTGTCGTTGTCGATTTCCGAACGAGAGCGCATCGGTTGCATCGTCTCGGCTTTGACATGTCTCGGCGGAAGTAGATTCCGCAAACTTGGTGTGTTTTTGATATCGAGGACTGGGGTATTCTATTGACTGACCGCTGCTGGGCCGTAGATAGAAGAGTTTAGCATAAAAAATGAGACGTCGGAGGTCTAATCGGGCAGCGGCCTTCGAAGCATAAGAGTCAGGAGTCTCGCTCCATGGATTCGAGGTCTGAGATTTCTTGCATTACTCCGTGCTGACATACAGTACCAAAACTTGGATTCTAATGAAGAGTACGTAGAGTTTGGAACAAACTCTTTACATATGTGGTCGAACCACACATAATTCTCAGCTCATAACCACCTCGGTGTGCTGAGTCTGGTCCCAGACAGCATATTTACCAACCTCAATCTCACCATCAACAACTGCCCTCCACGGTATTAGATAGAGATCGCCTTGGAGTCTCCCAATAATGTGCATATCATAATAGAACGGCAGTATAATGCGAAGTTGAGTTCAAAGATTGCTATCATTCTTAATCCATACGGCGGTGTCATACAGAATTCTCGGTAAATCTCACACTGCAACCAAAAGAGTCACTGGGATTCCTAATCTGAAGCGCCTAGGTCCCGCATTGTGGCTGAAGGTAAACATAGCCACCCAGCTGAACAGGGGTAAGCCTCGCAAAGCGCCGTAATCGTGGCAGGGTCTGCAAGGGTTGAGCTGTTCAGAAATCAGAATTGTTCTTTTCGAGGTAGTTAGGGTGGCTCTTTCAATGATATCCCATAGCAGTGGAGGAGCTCACACGTAATCTTAAATTCTTAGGACTCACCTAGAATCTGAGAGGTTATTGAACATTTTCTCTGCCGTAATTCGAGCGCTTGCTTAGCTGCATGTCCTTGACGCCCCGCACGAGGCTAAGCGCCGACTCCGTTCTCGATCAGAATGTTGCTTAGTCTTGACAAAAGTCCATTCAGAATCAGATATAAGGCTGTAATCCCCCAAGTGGCACAATCCAAAGAATGGCATTGTTGTATCCATGGCCAACTCCACAACAACAACGTCCGGTTGGGTCAAGGAACCCGACGGACGCGGAACATGGGGCATCCTCTCGACATGTCTGCTAACCATCACTCTATGCTGCTGGACATCCGTCTGTCCCAATATTCCCGCTAAATCGGATGGATACTGGCCCCGCCTCCGGGATAAATTCCACCTCGCGTGTATGGGGATCCTCGGCCCGGAGTTTCTTTTGATGTTGGCGACCGGACAGTGGTCGTCGGCTCGGAAGTCGGTTAAGGTGTGTTTTCACCGCCAGGCTGGATGGTGCTAATGGGTGTAGGAGTTTAGCAGGTTAGACAGGAACGGAGGGAAAGGGGAATGGACGATGACGCACGCGTTCTATGCGGATATGGGAGGGTTTCTTCTCGAGGGGCCTGGGGTTAAGACTCCGTTCCCGGTTGATGCGACGCAGTTGCTTTTTTTGGTTAAGCAGGGATATGTGGAGTATCCAAAAATTACTCGGGATGATATCGATGATCGGAACAAGTCAGATGGGTTTGCGAGGTGGGTTTTGATCATGATCTTGATGGAGGTGAATGCGCTGCTGCTGATGACGATGATGCAGATTTATCGCAGTGTGTCAGGTGGTTTGGTTCCTGCTCAATTGTATCCTGCGCCGAGCCCAGCACCTTGCTTTGACAACGCTGGAGCTTACTACCATCTCCTTTGTCATCGTCTTCTTCGCAACATCCTTTTGCTGGTACTACAAACCGCAAGATATAACCAGTACGATCACCGTAACCCTCGCGGTAGATATTAGCACTATCCGGGAAAAGGTAAACCAGCGCCTCTTCTACTGGAGGAAATTGCACTGACCACGGGAAAAAGCACTGCCCTCCAGAGCTCGAAGAATGGCACACAAACCCCTTGGAATTCCTGCATCCCGACCTCTACATCTGCCACGTCTTTTGGCGCTACTTCAACCAGATTCTCCGCCGGATCCACTGTCCCATCTTCTCTCGTCCCGTCACCACCAAACCTTACAACCGCATCCCAAGCGACGATTTCCCGCATCTAGATACACTAGCTGACGCCCTCGCTTGTCCGATCGTCCTCCTCTTTGGCGGCATGTTCATGTTCGCTTGGAGCTTTGACTTTCCCTCTTCCCTCGAGCGAATCCTGTGGCGCCTTGCGTCCTGCTATACACTGTTATTCTCCATCGTCGGCGGTCCATACTTACAATTCTGCTACAAGGTTCTTCTTCCACGGCATGCTGAGAAACGATGGGCTGGCGATGTAGAAGCGACTATTCCGCAGACGCGGATGCAGCGTCTCGCTACGAAGATGAGAAATATTCATCCTTCGAGAGACCCACGTTTGGAGATTCCGCTGTTGGCGTTCATTCCTGTGACCGTGCTGTGCGCTTTGTATTGTATTTCTAGGGCGTATATACTCGTTGAGGACTTGGTTGGGCTGAGGGATCTACCCGAGTCGGCGTTTCAGACGGTGGAGTGGTCCGTTTATATTCCTCATTTGTAGTTTATATCAGAATAATTGTCGCATATACACTGAAGCCATCCCAGCGTCATCTGACATATGACGACTTATCATTATCACTCCCTACAGTACGGATCAAGGATTCAGCTGTCTGCTTAAGACGACGCCGCCAAGAAATAACGCGTATAGGAGGTTCCAAGGAGGCCAGTGAATGCACCACAACCTTCATTTTGTTGACCAAGCAGATGGTGTATCCTTGACCGGGAGTCTACCTTTTGAAGAGCTTGCAATCATATATGCCAAACAAATGCGAAGAACTACGTCAAGCCATGCGGAAATCGTAACCGGTCCCCTACAACAGGCAATGAGTCGACTTTTAGACCTCCCTGTCGAGGGGCTTTATGCCGCTCCATTGCAATTATATATCGCAGGGGAGGTATACTTGTGAAGTTGTGATGCATGCCTAGTTTTCAATGAGATAGAGACCGGTCGTTTGATGCCTGAGCTAAAGTCGAACTTGGACACCTTTCTTGTTTTTCCTTCTAAATAAAATAGCTCTAGTTATACGCCTTGTCGTACTATGCTGCTGCATTGCGGATGTAAAAATGGAAAGCGGAAGAAAAAAATGGACTCGCGGGGAATCGAACCCCGGACCACCCCCATGCTAAGGGGGTATTATACCACTAAACCACAAGCCCAACTTGTTGAAAAGATGGATTCATACATGATTGATGGCAAATTTCGATTCTGCTCTAACGGGAGTGACATGGTTCTCGCGGTATCGGTAGGATTAGTTTATGACGCTGGGCTACGATTTGACTTAACGGAACAGAATCCGCCGCAGCCAATCCAACCTCGCTTTCCTCGCCATTATAGACAACTGCGCTCCGGGGCACAGTCCCTCGAATCCATGATATGCGCCTGGCCATACATGCAGCTCACACTGCGTTCCGTCACTCCACATGTTCTGCGCATACTGGACATCCTCATCGCGAAATGTCTCCGTCGACCCGACGTCGATATACGCCGGTGGAAGGCCAGCAAGATTCGTTGCCCTGATAGGAGCTGCATATACGCTGACATCGTCACTTCCTCTGCTGTCACCTAGATACGCATTCCAACCTGCCATATTGGCATTGCGGTCCCAGATGCCGACGCCAGTAAATTCGTGCGCAGAGACCGAGTCATTACGATCATCAATCATAGGCGAGAAGAGCGATTGCCCGATCAACGGAGGACCTTTTCGGTCCCGACATAGCAGCGCCACGCCCGTTGCCAGCCCAGCTCCTGCTGAGAGTCCGTTAATCGCAATACGGGTTGAGTCGATTCCGAGTTCCTCTGCATGCTCGTGTACCCACAGAAGGCCAGCGTAGCAGTCTTCGATTGGTGCAGGGTAGGGATGTTTAGGCGCAAGGCGGTATTCGATTGTGGTGCAGATGGCGTCATCGTCGCGGACGAATTCGAGTAGGCCGCTTAGGTTGCAGAACCGGTCGCCCATAATCATTCCTCCGCCATGGATATGGTAGATGACTGGTCGTTTCTGTGGAACGGAGTCTGGCAGCCTCTCCTTGCGGAAGATTGAGAGGATCAGCGGATTTTTGTCAGGGCCGAGGAAAGTGTGTTCTTCATGAGTGACGCCGGGAAGTAGTATGTCATTGACTTTGAGTGGCCTATGTTCACGGATTAAGTCATCATAATCCGGAAGGAGCGATTCTAGCTCGCGGTCGAATGGCAGCTTTGGTCTTTGAGCCATTGTGTTTGTGGAGAATCGTTGGTTAAAGTACTGTAGGCTGATTGAAGTTAGACGAAAGACAGATAGTGGGTGAGCTCCGCTTTTATAGTAGCAGTCTTGAGGCGACTGAATGAGATGGAGGAGACTAACATGACCCTCTGAGATTGACTCTGTTCGACGGTGTATTCACAGTGGGGCTATAGAGGTTTTGCAGTGGCATCCTTATGACACACTATGAGCTATTCTTACTGGATGTGGGTATGCAATCCTCTAAGGCTGATTAGTGGCAGATATCGATTATTTTCAGTGAAGACATCAGGCATATTATTGAGGCTGCAATCCATACACGGTTTCCTAATCGGGAAAGTCCGAGAGGATAAAGGTACCAAATGGGGGCGTCATTTATGACTTTCCAATTTCATTGGCCAATCCAATGTTTTGCCTCATTCCTTGGACCAAACTCTCATAATGAGTCATCAAGTTGGCCTGAGGTATCCAAAGCCAAGCAACAGACTAAGAACTGATCAGCAAGAAATTGTTAGATTACAGAGCTTCATTCGCTCCTTCTATTGTGACATTCAATTAAGACGGATTTAGACTAAATATGCAGCTAGAATGTACATCGAGCAGTGAAACAGTTTATGCAAAGTCGCCATGTGTTCTATGAAGAAAACCACGCCTCGTCGTGATATTGGTTCCATACTTACTGCTCTGATTGAGCTCGGGATTGCTTATCTTAGATAAAAGCCTCAATTTCTCATCCTGTGACAGTCCCAACCAAATGCCCCCAGAAGTGTCTATATGTATCATATGATACTAGCTTCTGCCCGGCGTGATTCGGCGATTGCTGCTGCCTGGAGGTAAAAGGGCCTAATTTTATCCACTACGACGAGCTACTGGTTTCCCAGTCGATAGGTAGGCTCGAAACCTTCTTAAAGGGTAGGAGGCAGTAACTATGGTCTGGGGAAACGATACTATTACAGATATCAGATGAAATGCACGGAGTAATACATGGAACATTCCCTGTGGTCCAACCGCAGAGTCTCTTATACCAACCTAAACTGCTAGTAGCTGAAGCTCAAGTGATATATTCTAAGAGATACATTGGAATGTTCACTTATCTAGGATGGTCCTGTATTAAAGTCTCAATATCTCCCAAAAAAGCGTACGTATACCTTTCCTTGGCAGTGGAGATCTTGGAGCTTAGATTTAGCTTAGTTGCCTTGCTAGTCCCGTTGTGCTGTCGGCCTTCATTATGGAACTACTATGTCAGACAGTGGAGTGGAGTGCCTTTGTCAAAACAGAGATCGCGCACACTGGGACTAGCATTGGACTTTACAGCTCGGCCAACTATCTCCCATTACCCTCGTTACTCCAAGTGAGGTCTACTAGAATTCTCACTATCGAGGACCGTTGCCCTTACAGCCCACATCCGGCTCTCAATCATGACTCGAGCAATGCCAAAAGTCGCGCAGGCGCCTTGTTTGCTAGCCTGGCGAGCAGGGTATTTGGCGTATAAAAGGCAAACTCTCCTCTATTGTTGAATTGAGAGTCACTTTCCTCATTATTGCTTCCTTGCCCTCTTCATCCTCCATCTCTCTGAAGTTCTCAATGCAGTCTTTGATCCTGTTCTTTGTTCTCATCTCTGACATTTGCGCCATTATCATTCGGCTGGGGTCAGGAGAATGGTCAACGCAAGCAAAGTTATCTCTTCTCTGCTCGCATTTGGTCTTATTGACCGATGCCGTGCGGACGACAATGCTACAACAGTAACCTACACGCACATTACCGAGGAATGGACCGGCTGGGGGACCAACCTGACCGTGACCTTTGATATCGTGAGCAACGAGTATCTCTCCCTTTACACCAACAATACCCTGGAGAAGCGTACCGGTATCACAACCGTCGTCGCGGCAGCAACCATCGTCGATTCAATTTCAAACGTTATTATTGCGGCGAGCGCAGGTCTTGAGATCTACGAGGACATTGCCGCCATCATTAAGAGCAAATCAAATCAGAACTCTTGCTCCCTCGTGTATGGCACCGACTCTGACGGGACCTATGTCGAAGGGTATGCGTACGAGGCCACAACGAGTGGTGAGAACTGTGACACGACTGCGGAGAAGAAGACTATCCTGGCGGCAGTGGAGAAGTGTGCCAACAAGCTGAACGCCCAGGGCGCGATTCGGGGCTGCTGCACCATGAACCACGGCGGTACCTGGACGGGACATCTACGCTTGACTGCTAGTCCTTCACTTTACCCAGCACACACAGTCACATGTTAAGTCCTGCTGCCGCTGGGACGTAGGATATTCAGTAGTATCATGTCTATTTTCGAATTTGTTTCATGGCCCCACAACGTGGCAGTGTGGGAATTGAGCGGTTCGTGTATTTCTCGATGGTCTACACAATATTCATATCCTTGAGTGCAAGACCTCTAGAGAATGAGAAAATTCAAGACTGCCTTTGAATCAATTGCGATCACTTGTGGCTTGACCTATGGTCGTCACCATGTGGAAAATCCAGAATTCCAGCTAAGCAGCCTAAGCCACAAGCCCTGTGGGTCGTTGCCGCGTGGCGGATACGTATGTTCTCCCACCCAGGCTAGATTTGTCAATGCTAGGAGAACTCAGTGGATATTCGGCCTTTCGAAGCCTTGTATGACTAGCAATAGTGACAAAAATAGCCCATTTAGAATCGCAAGAAGAGTAGGCTGCGGACGAACGTGTGGCCAAAAAGGGAATCCACTTTTACATGTACCAATTTAAAATGCTAGTCTTCCCACGATTATTGGACCCGGAGAGAGATCCAGGATAATTGGCAAAGTTATCAATCAGCCAATATGCGAGTGACGGTTATGTTTACTTCTTTGGCAGCGATCCAGCTGGTGGTCTGTCAATCCAATTTCAACGGATCCGGAGAATATAACCTGTCAACGGCTACGAGGAGCCCCCCTTCACAACACTCAAAACCTGATGGCAGCCATCTCTCGAGGCCGGAAAGGCGATTTGGAGCAT
Organism: Aspergillus fumigatiaffinis; assembly: GCA_012656285.1. Lineage (NCBI taxonomy): Eukaryota > Fungi > Ascomycota > Eurotiomycetes > Eurotiales > Aspergillaceae > Aspergillus > Aspergillus fumigatiaffinis. Next base: position 132,866 of record JAAAPX010000085.1, read on the forward strand.
GGATACTAAAGCGTGAAACTACGACAATTGAGGATGCAGTTACCTCGACCACCGCTACTGAAAGTGTGACCTCCGTGACGACCAGCGCTTCCGATGCAACGACGACCTCAGAATCCACGACTACATCGAGCATCTCAACGACCTCTTCATCATTGACGACAACCACTGCAGCAGCTACGACAACTTCAACAACAACTTCCAGTACCTCCAGCACCACCACCACAACATCCTCATCCGCATCCACCACTGCATCAACCACAACAACCACAGCAACAACGACAACGACTACCTCAACCACGACACCAACGCCTTCCGAATCCGCCGAATTAAAAGAATGGAACCACCGCGGGACCATAGCCGCCATCATCACCTTCAGCATCCTCTGCTCCTTTCTTATAGGTGCCTGTATCGTCCGATGCTTCCGCAACCGGATGAAGAAACGGCGCATCGAGGCGAGGAAGCAACCTGATCAAGAATCTTCGCTCTCCATGTTGGCCCCGACACCCGAGAACGGGAAATCAGCGAGCCAATTGAAGGTTGATCGCGAGTCCATCATGTTTTGCGATGAGAGGACGTTGCCACCGGAGAGCGTGCCGTCGTTGTCGGGGCAATCGTATTGGCAGGGGTCTGTGGGACATTCGTCTATGCCATCGGAGGATATGGGTCGGTCGATGAGTAGTGGAAGGCATACGCCGTTGGGTGGAAGGGAACATGGGACAGCGGAGGCGTGAGAACGGTGATATTACCCGGTATAGACATTGGCCCACACGTGTATTTCTATTGTTATGTGTGTCCACCATTGGGGTGTCTCAGAATGACGGATGAGATGACGACTACGCTTCATGCAGATCTAGAATGATGATATACAAATACAGTTAGCCAATCCAACCATGTCATAGACTTTTGACCATCTACCATTACCAGTCGACTACCGTTGTCAACCCCCTGACTCTTCGCTTCCCGACGATCCGTCGACGACGACGAGACTCATTTCATGGAGGAGCTCCTCGACCTCGACCTCGCCGGCCTTGACTGCCAGATCTAGTGGTGTCCGACCCTTGTGATCTTTCGTTTCAGCTTCTGCGCCGTGCCCCAGGAGAAAGTGCACATCGTCCCGTAGTCCAGCTTCGGCAGCGATGTGTAGTGCGGTCTGACCGTACATATCTATCGCATGGATGTTGGCGCCCTTGTTTACTAGCAACCTCATGACGTGATTCTTCGCTTTGACTGCTCGATGCAGCGGGGTCCTCTTGTAATCGTCCTCCATCTCGAGTTCCGCCCCGTTCCTCAAAAGGAATTCCACCATCTTGCGATGACCGCGTTCTACTGCCTTGTGCAGCGGTGTTTCTCCACAGTGGTTGGTCACGCTGATATCGCAGTCTTTCTCTAGTAACAAGCCGACTAGTCGTCTGTGACCTCCTAACACAGCTAGATGAAGGGGTGTATCTCCTGTGTTGTCGGCTGCTTCGGGGTCTGCACCATTCGCCAGGAGCATCTCGACTATCTCGTCGTGTTCATGAAGCACGGCTAGATGCAGTGGTGTTGTACCGTCCTTGGCGGCAGCATTCACCTGTGCGCCTCTCTGCAGGAACAGGGCAGTCAGATCGACATCACCATCCTTGGCTAAAATATGTAGCGTAGTCCTCCCTTTGGTATCTCTCGCGTTGACATTGGCACCCTTCTCAAGCAGCACATTGAGCATTTTCATTCCGCGCTTCGTGCGATCATGTACCACCAACGCCAACAGAAGCGGGAGGCCGGACTCTCCGCATGGTGAATCGATGTCGGCACCCTTCTTGATCAAGTATTTCACTATGTCTGCATGGTACTTTCTGCCGGCCTGGTACAGCGGCGTGCCGTGTGGCCCCTTTTCGTCACCAGGAGAAGGCTGCGCCTCTCTGTCCGCGCCATGTCGCACGAGTAGTCGGACCACCGGCAAGTGACCATTGTGCGCAGCCCACCACAACGGGGTCCTCCCGACCGCATCGGCAGCATTGACATTGACTCTCCTCGACCCGATCAGCAATCGAACCACCTCTTCGTGCCCCTTCTCCGCAGCCCACAGCAACGGCGTCCGTCCCTGATTATCCTTGACGTCCGGATCGGCATTCACCTTGAGCAGCTGCACCACAAACGGCTGGTTCCCCTGTTCCACGGCCCAATAGAAGGGTGTCTGGCCATTGGCGTCGGGGATATCAGGGTTGATCTCACCGCGCGCGAGAAGACGATTCATAATGCCTTCATGACCATTCTTCACAGCCAAGTACAACGGGGTTTGTCCATCTGCACCAGCGGCATTCGGGTCAACTTCAGCGCGTCCGAGTAACGCCCCCGCGATTGTTTCGTTTCCGCTCTTCACAGCCCAGTATAATGGCGTCTGCCCAGCAGCGTCAGGGGTGTTCGCATTGAGATCAGCCCGTGCGAGTAATTGTTGGATGATGGACTCGTTTCCACTCTTCACAGCCGTGTACAACGGCGTCTCGCCGTTGGCATCGGGAATATTCGGGTCGACATTCTCAAGGGCGAGTAATTTGGTCACGACGCCGGCATGTCTATTTTTAACGGCCCAACATAGCGGCGATTGGCCTGTTTTAGCATCTACCGCGTTCACGTCTACTTGCCCAGTCTCGAGCAAAATCTGGAGAACACTCTCATGTCCCCCTTCGGCGGCTAGTGAGACCGCATTCCGACCATCTTCATCTTTGAAGTCGAGACGCACTCCAGGGGTGCTGAGGAGGAGTTTGACGATCGTATCGTAGCCTTTGCTTGAGGCGAGAAAGAGCGCGACTTCCAGCTTGCCTGGTACGACCTTTTCTTCCGTCATCTCGATCTCGACAACGCAGTGGTATCGTCTGCTCATAAGTGAGCATTCACTTTGTCGAGATGAATTTGGTTGTAGGAAAAAAAGCACGCAAAGTGGCAAGCGATGACAACATAAATCATCGTCCTTGAGCAGACTCGCATCTCTGTGCCGCCACGTGGGGTCCTTTAACTGGTCGCAAAAATGAGAAAAGCCGGCAGGATTTCAGGTAAGGTGACAATTGTTCCTGATTTGGTAAGCTGTCATACGTTGGTTATCGGTTGTCCTTTGGGCCTTCGGGTTCACTGGGCAGCATGGTTTCACGAATGTTCCAGAATTCATTCGTCGAGCTTACTATGTCCTCTGTTGTTGGTCCGAATCGGGATTCGGGATCATGGCGTCGTATGATGGCCGATCTGATTCGATGCGTGGATGGTGAGATGGGCATTATATTTATGGGGATGGATCGTGCCTGACGAGCCCTAGGTCCACTACATGATCAATCTGGCATCAATTCGGTGAGTAGCCCAATACTCTCTACCTCCACACTTGCCTCCTACATATCTCTCCATCCATGAGGAATTATTACCCCGCAATTAGGAGGATGAGGGGCAGATGCCGCTATACCGCTTCAGGAAAATTCCCAACAAGGCAAGTGTGTTTTACTCGGACAAATTCGGATCATCGTTTGGAGTATACCATCAAACAGAATCATTTTCGGGGATATTCAAGCCCTAGGTTTAAACACAGACCCTGCAAGCCCATTATCTCTTGAATAGCGGCCGCCTATGGAGATCACATGGCACAATAGCATATAACCATTCGTTACATCCAATCAAACTTGAACTTCTGCTCCCAGGACCCATTTTCCTCTTCCAGATGGAGCTCATTCTGCTCTCCTTCTGCAGTCCAAACAAGGTTTGTGTGTGGGACCTTGACGGCAAATTCGTCGAAGCCGGCCCGCTCTAGCTTAAAACGAGATGTCCTGCGCCCCCCGGGCTTGCAGACCGATCCAGGGAGAGGATGTCCGTCATAGCAGACGTAAGACCCATCTCGTGTGTTCCGTATCATGCAGCCTTCGTCGCCTTGGTCGTCTTCCTCAATAATCCAGTTCTGGTTTGGCAAGTGTATGTCCGCAAACATGAGGTTGTCGTGCCCGCCGGGGGTCAATAGGCCTGAACCCACTCTCGCAAGGATATGGGCCCTGTCTCCTCGTCAGCAACGTAGGTCCCGAAGGCTAGTCAGAGTCCTGGGTAGGTTGCGACGAGAAAAAGCTGATCTGATATACTAAATGCATGATTGAGAGCGCCCACGTACTGTCTACCTTCGTACATATTGTCGTTAATTTGTTAGGCCGCGCCGAAAGTTCTTTTTTTGTTGTCCAAATCTGAGGCTGAATTTTGTTGCCGGATAAATGTCAAGGGGGTAGGAGATGAATCTTTATATTAAACATGAGATGTTGGCTAGTAGTCTGTTATTTGTCACCATTGCACTCTAATGGTCATAGGCCTCGGATAATACGGATGATGTATATATTGTCGTGGGGAAAGGATACCATCATATGACGTGGTAGACACGCAAAGAACAATGGGTTGTAGCATGTCAAGCTCATTGAGTCTTGCTCTAGGTTTAGTATTGCGTTTTGAGTTGAGATGCAATATGCTTTCGGTTTCCGCAACCAGATAGCGTTTGCCATCATGAAACCCTAACGAGACAGATGTCCGATGAATTAGAATAAGTCAAACCATATATTTCCCGGGCACTATTACGCTGCTCAGTTCAGTTTGCGTCACACAAAACTGCAGTTCCCAAATCAAGCCATGCAACGGCAGATATAGCTATACCCTGCCGTCTTCTGATTATTTCAACGGAAAATACTGTTCCATAGAATCCTCGCCATGTACCTTTGCTGATATGTCGCACGTCTCCTGGTCCTCTCTGTATTTCTACATTATCTGTTTATCAATTCAGTCTGCTTCGCCGTTGTCGCTGCCGCATCATGTTCTTGAAACCTTGTAGTTGCCGCTGTAGTAGCTACACGGACTATGCATTCCATTTTCGCCATCAAACATCACAGTCAACCCTATATATACCTAATATTAGATTGTATCATTCTGAGTCTTTCCATCTCGAGTCCAGCAAAGAGATGAATCCGTTGGATGAGGGAGTTGAAAATGGTAATTTGTTACTGATCGAAATGATGATCTTCGATTTTAGGAGTATCGCGACATAAGAAGCAGAAGATATGATCATGGAAATATCGCAGTGGTAGATCATAAATCTACGAGGTACTATTTATAAATTCTCTTATCTTCGTCTGTTTAGAATCCACGCCTGTACTTGTCGGGCTCCCCAGAGCACAGGAACATGTCTATCCCGCTGCTTCGTCCAGCCTAGTCTGTATTCCCTACTTGACAGATTTTATTAATAGAACAGCTACTCATCAGCAAGCAAAAAAATGCGGCTGGCGCCATCGCTCTAGATACGAGGTGCTGCCAGGAAGCACAACCTAACAGCTTGATCGATTTGGGTTTGTGTTCAAGTGGCGTCCTCGGGCGTGAGCCACGTCTTGACTCTTGTATTATAGGTAGCCATTAACTCCGGTGCTAACGCCTTTGAGACAACTCCGGACTTAGGGCGACGAATCTACTGCATTGACGTATGAACGGAGATGCCAACCCTACATAAGCCTTTTGATAATCCTGTCAGAATATGCACTAGGATATATTGAATACGAGCATGCATACTTGTCTCAAAGTTAAAAGGAGATAACATCTCTACTCCGAAGACGAGTCATGATATTACTTCCCGCCCTTTGAAGACAAGCAGTCTCCCTTCGACCGAACCAGCCAAAGTCCGATATCCCCATCTGAGCAGCCTATCGCAAAGACTTCTTTTCCTAGCATTCCCATACTTTCGATATGGCCACTCACCAAGCCATCATTCTCCCGGAAATCAACTCACCACTCACCCTCGCCTCAGTCCCAACACCAGCCCCCCAGTCCGGCCAAGTCCTCATCAAGGTTCTTGCCAGCCCTATCCTCGCATACTACCGCGCAATCCTCACCGGCAAACTCCCCTACCCCCTCCC